>VOMN01064600.1:0-87852 GCA_014899125.1 Orchestia grillus
AGCAACATGGAGCAGAGTGTGGCGTGTAGGAGTAGGCAGCAACATGGAGTAGAGTGTGGCGTGTAGGAGTAGGCAGCAACATGGAGTAGAGTGTGGCGTGTAGGGGTAGGCAGCAACATGCGTGAGTGAACTCTCCATCATTGACAAAATGGAAAAAGAATTGCTGAAATAAACAAGCAAGTTGCTTTCCTCCATTCACACAACACAACCAGAGCTTTCCGTCCATTCCTCAGCGTAGGCAAGGGACAGAATGTCAACCATAGTCCGCCTGACAACGTCAGGGTTGGTGACATACAAACACGTAAAATTGCACCGACGTTGTGATTGCTGTAACGAAAGTTGCAATTACCTCACAGGATAACCGACTCGACGATTGCCCACATGTGTACCTGATCATCACACTCAGGCCCACATACACAGAGCAAGCAACACACGTACGCAGACGCACACAGTCTGACGGTCAAGAGTGGGCTCGAGCTCTGGAAGGTTAGTGAGGCAATATGAGCACGGACAAACATCTTCTCTTCCACTGCGAATAAAACCCAAGTTTGTGAGGATGACGCTGCAAAATGCGTCTCTCCAATCATGTTAAAGACTTAGGAAAGTTGCAGAATTCGCTCTGCATAATCGTGTGTTCAGAACATACGCAAAACTGTCGAGTGTCAGCCCAGGGGCATTCTTCTGAATATGGAAGCAGTGCATCGCCTAGCGTACAACTGTAGCAGCATTTGGGGCTGCTGGGGCTGCTGTAATGGTGGCACATCTGTAGCGATTTCGGCCGCAGCACGAGTGACGTTGTGAGTGATAGCTCCTGTAACTAGAGTATCAAGTGTAACTCGAACTAAACTAGAACAGCCGTGGTTGCCGAGCTTGTAACTCAGTCGCAGGGATCTTGAAACAAACGTCGGGGCAGTTGTGCTCGCTCAGTGCTGCTGGTTCAGGCGGTTAGCGAATGCAACCGACGTTTGAGAGGGCCATACCGCTGAAGCAGTAGGATAGTGAGCTAAGTAGTACTTATGACTCCGATTTGTGAGACAGTCCTCCATGCAGAAGGTTAAGTGGTGCTAATTAATGCATTTGTAATAATAATTAAGTGAGGGTGTTTCTACATATTAAAACACTGTAATTCGGAAGGCTATTTTTTAAAACTTAAAAAGTTTCTTTCTCACTCAGATAATAGTCCTAATCGTCAAGTTCTTTTGTTCTGTTATAACTACATATAATTACATATCATCGCCCAACATCACCTCGAATTTTTCGATGTGAGGAAATATTCGTCCTATTTACATATTTCTCGCCCCGATAAAAACCATAATAACGTTGCACGCTAACGATAGGACCTCTGAGAATGACTTGCGACTCATTCATAAAATTCATAGCTGCTCAAACTGTGGTTGCAGCTCCACCATTCAAGAACTTCGTCATAGTTAAAGATAGAAATTACCAAGTCAATACGATTGAAAATCGTAAATTGAGCGCCCCTCACCCCTAATACATCGAGCATATTTTTGAAATTTGAAAAAACATAGAAATCTGAGTCGATTTGTGATGCTAGAGCCGAGAGGGGCGGGATTTAAAGGGGAGATATTAGAAATTACAGTTATTTTTGGGAGTGTGGGTCCTCTGGAAAATCACATTAGAAAATATTTGGGTTTTCTGCTTCTCATATGCAGAAATTATCTTTGACTAGCAGAAATTTTTCCCGAGCTTGGTTGAGCATTTGCAGATGATTGTAAAATGATGGATGGAATAGGTCTCAAACTGCTTATTTATGATACTCGACACATATTCAGTGCAGGAATATATTATGGAGACCGAGTTCAGGCCATGGAGTTACGTAAGCTGTCTCCAGATTTCCACTAAGGCAGACCTGTCAGGCGTGACTGCGCAAAACGTCTGACAAAGATTTGAGCTGAATGCGATGTGACAGACTGCACGTCGGGCACATGCGCCGGACTGCACGTCGCGCACATGTGCCAGACTGCACGTCAGGCACATCGGGCACATGTGCCAGACTGCACGTGAGAACTTTGCAAGCTGCCACTGCAAGCCAAATTTTGGACTGAAATTTGGTCACTTTTCTAAATTACGTGAAAGCTTGAGACAGGAAGGCCGCAAACTAAAGCCTGGAAATAGAAATTTGGAAATTCATTATGAGTTAATGATATCTTAGAGGTAACTCTGTGAGGGTCATAATTTGTTCAAAAACCATTTGTTATGTGACGAATGTAGAGGGTATGAGTATCTGAGGAAGGTAATATAAGATTTATTTTTCTAAGCTCCGCTGTGGAGACTTGCTAGAGCCAATTACGTAAGAGTTTCATTGTGTGTTTAGAAATTGACATTGCCGTAAAACAGTGAAACAGAGAAAAATTTCAAAATAGAAAGCCAGGAAGGCTTCACTCAGGTGCATTTTCAAACGATTTTCTCGAGTGAAATTTACAATGGTTTAAAACTTTGACTAGAAAGCTTCGTTTCATATGTGATAAATCGATTTTATTCGGCACCTGAGACTAAAATGTAATAAAATATTACTACAGCAATTATGGTGAACTCAGAGCAAGGGAAACAAGCGTTCAGTGCTCGTAAGTTTATAGCATTCCAGAAGAGAATACACGTCGCATTTTCAATGCGGGATCTGAGGCCTAGGAATTCTCTGCGCTTTCTATTTAGGCTCCGCAGTTGCGCTTGCTTTAGTTGGATGCATGCAATGCGCATGTATTTAGTTATGTATGCATTTATTCGGGGAGGTGTGCATTGGAAGCGACTCCGCGGAAATGCATAAATACATATTAACAAGCGCCTGTGTGAGAGAGTGAAGTGTTGCTGTATAAAGCATCGGCAAGATGGACGGCTTGATTTCCGAGGGAAGCCGTGCCTGTGGTTGAGGCTGCTCAACGTTGCACTCGAACTCACGAATGTTAAAGTTGGTCTTCCATTGTGAAAGTCTGTATATATGAAACTAGGTCGCCTCCACCGTTATAAGTTCATCAAGATCCTCTGGAAAGACAAACAGAGACAGGCAGGGCTAATTGTTTGAATCGTCTTGATCCATATCACGGTGAAATCTAGCTGGTCAATAGAAAAACTTGAGAAAGACATTGTTATTGTGCTCAGCTCTCGAATAAAATCTAGGAATTGTGATCTTGTTGTTTCAGCAACGTTCTGCAGAAAAAATTGGTGAATGATTCTTGCTTTTGAAATGGTATTTGTTCCTGAAACTAGACAGAGCTTGAATCTACTGGAGATGTTTGTGCAGCTGAAGATTGAATGCTTTTCTGTGATTGGGTGCTAATTCTGAAGTAAAAAGAGAGGTAAAGGATGACAGGGCAATTAGATTATAGGAAGTGTCAAAAAAGACTTTTAAGACGTAGACTACTTTTAGATAACATTTGTGTTTTGGAGGAGTTCAACAACCGGATTCCCGACTGACGATGCTTCACTACGTTATTTGCTATAACAAATCGCTCTACTGATGAAACACCTGGTCGATGATGGACACCTGTTGAATTGAAATTTTGGTGTGGCAAACAACAGATCAAATCTGAGATGTGACCCAGGCAAAAACAACAAAATTACACGATGCAGATTTTATCGATGTACATGTACAACAAGAGGATAATTGCTACGAATTGGTTGTGTATTTTACTCTCGGCTGAAGAGGCCTTTTATTACTTTATTGTTTGATTTGATGGGCTACGTTTGCTAAGCAGTTGTGAGTTCTCTACTTATACGACGATTTTTTACTTATACGACGATTTACGCCGTACGAGTGAAGGCATTTCTCTGAATGGTCTATGTGTAACTAAGTGATATTAGTTTAGGCAAAATTAGTGCTTCAATTTGCAGTGTGTTCCTTTAGCAATACATTAAGATTGAGTATATTTTAGAAATCTGAGTCATGGTCAAACGTTGAAAGGATCCAGGGTTCGTTGACTTCGAATGATTCGTCTGCTCCCGCTGGTGAAGGCATTCTCTCTCGGGTATGGTTGATTTGTCGATGTATTTTGGTCGTCTGCGTCCTGACTGGCTGGAGGCACGGGCCTGGGCGACCAGAAGTCGAGAGTGATGACAACTTGAGAACCCGTCGTCCGAACGTGCTACAGTCAAAATCTTCAGTCAACTTAACAAATCGATACAATGCACACACTTAAAAACTGAGATAAGTTACAAGTATCCTCTGACATCTTGGCGGACAGCGGGATTTTAATTCGACAAATTGATTTTAGCCCATGATTTATTTGCTCTCTGCACACTAACGGTCTTAATAATGCAAAATTTAACTGCATCCGACCTCTGATAACATTCGCCCAGAAGTAGGGTGAAAATGGCTGAATTTTATGACTCCGCTGTAAAACATTAACTCATAGTAGTTTATGATAAAATTGACTCTGTCCTAGACAAAAACGCTTAAACAAAGATAAAACGCATCGTAAAAACTCCACTGCATAATTTTTAATAGTAAACATTCGAAATGGAGTCGTGATAGGTTGTATTACGTAGCACTTGTGAATAGCACTGAAAAATTTACTAATTTAAATTGTAAATAAAATTTTGCTTTGTAAGTTGCAAATGGACTCGAAATACTCTTTGTTATTCACTCCTTTGACGTACGTAATTGAACTGACCTGCGGTAAAAAATATACACTTCATTCGTGTTGGCAACCAAATTTTTGAGTCATCAGCTATTGGTTTTCAAGTTTACAATAATTTGGACCAATATAAAAATTATTTCTTCAATACCCTGACGCTCGGCAGCAGAATTCGATACATGTTTGAAGAACCGATTTTGTTCTATTCTTATTTTAAGAATTTGCGCTCTATAATTGCCCTGCGGCTTAAAACTTGCGTATAAGAACTATAAAAACTCATCGATTCCATCACAAACGGCTAATCAGACGCCGCATTTCGTGGTACTTGTGAGCTGTTTAGCGAATGAATACTAACAGATTCCTGTTTTCGTAAATCTTTATTGGTCATACCAAAGTGTTTTTAAATTGAAAATGTCAAAGTTCGCAAAAGTTTTTAATTAGTATTGTTTAACGAAATAGCTGCACCCGGAAAATGCAAACACTAATCAAAAGTCACGCGTTTTGATGCAATGCAGTCATCAGAGAAACAATGAAAATTGAAAAGTTTATGTTTAAACATAAAATATGTGCACGTGCAAACTTTTATATCGGCTTTTGCGCACAGCCTTTGTGACATGTTTTGAAATCAAGCACTGAGGGAGTATGAGTCAAGAAGCCTGTTATTCATATTAAAAACACATCTTCTCATCACAGTAGGATCACGCCAGCCTTCTTTACGTACATTGCACACTTGGGATTCGCGAGTCCCTATGCAGATTGAAATGTGTTGTTTCTAATGCCTGGCACCCAATATGTGACAAAAATAGGCTTTAGTGATACACATCGACAAGAAAACTTTCTACAAAATGTCACTTTTGTTTCGTTTATGAATTGAAAACTATCTTTTCATAGTAAAATTAATTAATGTACGGACTTTGCTTGTGTGGTCTGGGCGATAAATTTTGAAATTCGCCTTTCTTCAACACACATAAATTCCAGTCGCGAATATAATGCTAGGATAACACAAAAGTAAAGTTTCAGAGTTTAAATTTTACGGAATTTAAACTTGTGCTATAAAATCGTTCTATTAATGATACGCTCTTATTATTTTACGATGAATCACGAATGACTCTGTTTCTAAATTATTTAAACTCTTAGTAACGTAACTTGAAATTCATTATGGAGCTAGAGAGAAATAATTCTTTGCTGTTTTTAGGTTCACTAATTACTAAGCTGGATGATGGTTTTCTAACCTCTCTGTGCTGTAAACTAACCTGTACGGGTCTTGGTATGGGTTCTTTAAGTTTTTGTCTTCTTTGTTTAAAAATTAAGATCATTCAAACTTTAATAGTTTGAGCTTCTGTTTCTATTTTTATACATTGCACGACGAGATTGAGATTTTTTTTCTAGTCGAGGACTTTTATATTTGTTGACCGTCATAACTAGTAGTTGACGACCTCTTCCCTCATTCAACTCCTCCCCACCCTGCTGCCCACACTCCTGGTGGGGAAGGCGGTCTTCCCGTCAGCCTGGAAGGTTTTAACATAATTTGTTTCACTCCTCCCACCATAGATTTACGTACTTTAAAATCACATTATACTTTATCAGAATAAATTAATTTGAACTGCACTTAGTTTTCATTTTCATTACAATTTACCTAACTTCAATGTTTTTAATAAGAACGTTTCTTCGTATTGTGCATTTTCTACTTTGTTCCAGATGTTGAAAATGGCCTTTATGGTAGAAACGTTCGTTTTCGTTTTCAGTACAATAATAATTCTAGTCAACAAATATGATTTGTTTACAAGTGGGATACCTTGTTCTTTGGTTCATATGTAACAAAACTTTACAATAGGAAAAACATAAAAATTACTCAATTTGAAAAGTGGAGATCATTTGAAGCATTAACTTTTCAGGCGCGTGTTGATTATACACCATAACTTTGAAAGGTGAGGATCATTTGAAGAACGAATTTTTCCCCGAAATGAACGCACATTTAAGCTCGTTCATTGGCGATAACAAACTTTCACACTTGGTAAATTATATAATTCGTTAAGATAAATGCTAAGGCTACGTGAAAGTGCTTTAGCTATTTTCGATAATGTTTTTCTACTCGTGATGTATATTTTGCTCTCTAAATTGAGTGCATCGTGCAAGCAGCTCATCATTACCTAATCTGAAGCTGGTAGATTATAATGCAAATGCCTCATTTTTTCGTTTTTGACTCGTTGCGATACAGCGTGAAAGTTTGGCTACTTTCTTATGGTTTGCATACCCTACGTATCGTTTCTCTTTCTTATGGTTTGCATACCATACGTATCGTTTCTCTTTCTTATGGTTTGCATGCCCTACGTATCGTTTCTCCGGAGCATTTGAGATGGGCCTTTCACACCGCGAGTTTTTCAGACATGGATCACTAATTGTTATTTATTCGGGCAGTTCATTCCACTTTTGTTGGACGTTGTTTGCGTGTTCGATGACTCGGAACAAGAGAAACCAACGAAAATTGCGCTCTAAGAACTGGAAGAAATGTTTAGAGATCACACAAGGTCCGTCCACCCTGCACTTTGCGAGGCTCATGGCGCAGGTCAAAGGGAGACCATCGCGTGGCACACAAGTAATGAGTGTTTCACATCTCAGTTATTGCGAAAATTTAATTCACACCTGAAAGCTCTGCAGCCGAATACCAAAAGTGAATAATCGTTTTCAGAACCGTCGGGTGGTAGAACGCAAGACTTAGAAAGCATTCCCACTAGGAGAAAGTCGAGGGAGCAGTGGATTGATGCTCGAAGATCAACAAACGTTCAATAAAATTGTAGAAATTTTTTCTTTATATGTTGCACTGCATGCCGGTATTAGGTAACAACGAGCTTGAAAGAACAACTAGTAATTTCAATACATAGGTTATACGTTTTGTAAGTTCCTCATGGTGAATTTAAACAATGAGATTTTGGTGAGCTATCAAAGTTATTGTACATTCTAGATTTTTCTTTAATCGTTGAACCTGAATTCGTAGGAAAGATACTCAAGGTAAATTCTGTTAAGAGATGTTTGCGTGTTACAACACAGTGACACACATTTTTACCTTAAAGTGGCATTACAGATGACAAGCTTTAAGTTTTTCGACATGAGTTACCAAACAATTGCACCACGGCTGACGTCGGCTAAAAGCGTGTAAGCGTCAACACTTGCGATACTTGGGTATATGAATCGAATAACGTTACATTTCGGTAGGTAAATCTTTGGTAAGCAAGTCATTGGTCGATAAAATTGGAGATAAAACTGGTTTACTGGCACCAGGGTAACTGCGAGGCAGGACGCACGTTTGCAACCAGCTAGCATAATTAGAAGGTTACCTACTTGGCGCGCATAAGTAGCTTCGTGTAATGGTAGAGAGTGCAAGTCATGTAGGTGTATTTGGCGAGTGTACTGTAGCGAGCTCTATAAGAAACCTGGACGGCGTTTGGACATGTCGGAATATTTTTCGGGGAACGTCATTGGCCTAAGAAGTTTGAGATCTAGTGGGTAGTGCTCATGTTCGTGAGTTAATAGAGTCCGATGCGAATATTTTGTCACAATTTCCTAGCAGATTAGGGCCTAGGTAAGCTGATGTTTCGCACAGGTTTGGATTTCTCTAACGATATTTGCACTTAACAACATGCTGTACATAGAACTCCATGGGTTGTCATGTGTATCTGGTGACGAGTGAGCAGCTTTGTTTTGACTAAAATTTCTATACTCATGACTGTAATGGTACAAAGGCATTGTATTTCTTCGAAGTAAAGCTTGTTTCAATTTTGTGAAGATGACCGGTGCAAACTACTCTTGTGAATAGGTTTACTGTTTGTCATACCCAATTTTTCAATAATTGATAATATAATCTGAGCTCATCTACGAATCTTGCTAAAAATTTATATCAATTTTTCAGTCGGAAAACCAATGTTTCTTATAGGTCAGTCTTGGCTAGTCGGCGGTGGGACAATTTGGGTGCACGAAAACAATTAATTTCTTTCTATTTGTCGGACAAATAAGCAGTCTTTTCCGAGTAAATTAGACATCACAGCCTGAAGCATGGGGGTACTTGAGTAGCATTCGTCGGAAATAGTAATTAGAGAATGTTTTATGTTCCTCTCATCTCAGGCTGGTAACTGCTATCTATGATGTCATAGGCGAGTTCTACAGCTGCTGCGCATCGTTAGTTTCTCGTCCAGATGCTGGGGAAACGCACCGGGGCTGGGAAAGCAAGCGGGGCTCCCCAATACTCTTCCTACAGGGGGTAAAGTTCGTGGGCATTTGTATTTATATTTATAACTGTGTAGCATGCTTATGATCGTGTACAAATCATTCTAAAAATAATGTACCCACCGTATTACCGAGTATCATTTACAGTGCTACAAACTGAGTGCTCATCTTTTCGTAGACTGACTTTTGTGTCTTTTTGTTCATGTATTTTCAAGTGAAAATCCTACGATGCCTATTATAAGTTTCTCACCATTTAGTTATTTGGGAAAAGATAAAACAGTTGCAAGAATCAATGTTTTTGCAGTTCCAATAGTACGCTCAGTGCTTCTGGATATCATGCGCCTTGAGATTAATAATAAAAGCGAAAAAAAGAAGAGTCATTTGATATGAAAAATGATTTTTAAACTTTAACTAACACTGAATTTTACAACATTAATATCAACACATTTTTTGAATTATGAATTTCATTCAGGAGTGAACTTTGAAACGATGTCAACTGAGGAATCCTGATCAAATTTAACTATTTGGAATTGATTCACAAATACGAAGTTTCACGACTCCTCTGCGATACTTAAATACTCTTGTTTAATGGGGATGGATATTGAAAAAAATTACGTTCAACGTAATTTTGATATCCTGAAAAATTTACTGTGGGTCTATTTTCAAACTGATAAAACAAGATATACTGTGGGCACGTCAGGTTATACTGTGTGATAAACTCGTAAGTTTCAAATAGAAGAAACAATTTTCTCTGGCTGGGTCTGGCTAAGTCAAATTTAACATTTCATTTCAACTTAATAAAGAAAAAAGATTATAAAAGGAACAACCATTTTTTTGTGTTTTCAAAATAATCAAATGAAAACTGAAGGACAAAATTGGGTAAAACTTCTATTCGAGCTATCAATTAAAACTATCTTTTCCGTAACTATAATAGAACATAAGGCTTTTGGGGGCCGAAAAGTTTTCGATTTCAAACCCCAAATAAAATTGGAAATAATTCTAAGCCATACATTAATTATTTCACAACTGCTTGTCCATGCTATTTGTGGTAGATTGAAATTGATATTGTACTTGGTTGAAGAGATCAATAATTTTGCGCTAACAATTTCAAAAAGATGAAGTTCGCTTATAATTTTCCAAATTGGATTAATAGCTACAAATTTCAACGCAGCACGAAATACTAAATGCTAGTAACAAATGTAGGAAACTTAACTTGGATGCTCAACTTATCACCCAATTTTACAACGATCCTTATTTAATTCAGAACTTGAAGCCTAGGAGGTTACTGTTCAACCGATGCTTCTCGACTGTGAACAAAACTTCGAAATTGGTAAAAGACAAGTTGGAATAGTCAAATTAGGGACCAGAAACTGTGCCAGCAGCTTTGCCCAGCAGCTCCCAGCTGGCTGCGCGACCTCAGTCGCCGCTAAAGACGGCTTTGGATCTCTTAATTATGCCGTGCATAATAAGAGGGTAAATAGACATCATAGGGTAAATATGTGAAGGCCAGCGGAGTAAACATGTTGGCTTCCGTTAATATTTGCTTTACCTTAAGAAAATAGTCTCGAGATATGTAAATAAGGGAAGGCTTTCCGCCCTGCAGGATAGAAGAGAGATGAGATGGAGTGGTGTGGAGAGGAGGAAGGGGAGAGTGAATGAAGAAACTGTGAGGACTGGTGGGAAGGAAGGGGAGTGGTGGAACAGGAGGGTAGTGGTGGAAGGGATAGTGAGAGAGATGCATGTTATGAGCACCGAGTAGATTTTCATTCACGTAGCTGTGAATGAGAGATATATGAAGATAAATGGTCTACGAATGAATGTCGGAATGAAGCCGAGTAGAAAAATCACGATGGAGGATAAGGGTTAGCCACGAGAAGAAACTTGGGAATTGTAATAGAATCGAGGAATTTTGCTAAAAGAAAAATGCATTGAGGAGTTTCACAATACGACTCGTGTTTACAATGTCAGTATATATATTTTAGAACATCAGTCATCTCCTGAAGAAAATTTTAGTCTATATCACCCTGCAATAAAAAAGAACTTAATAAGATCTAAACTCGAACAAACTTACTCACCAACACGTAGAAAGAAATAGAAATAAAAAGAAAATTTAAACCAACTCATTCTACAACGAGCCAGTATAAACGACGTCTCCGATATAACGAAGGCTTTAAAAAGGAATTATTCTGGGACTCCAATCACCTACGCCATTCCACATTAAAGTTTTTTGTCACGAGGCTTTGCTATTTTACGGAAGAATTAATACGTATTCCACCTGGGATTTCTTTTATTCACACAAGCCAAACACCTCCAGCAAAGTTGACGCTGTTCAAAAAAGATGACAGTCATTGAGGGCATCGGAGAATATCATGGCGCTGGTGCTGCGAGATCCATTTGGCTATCGCTGTCATGTCTTCCTTTAGAATTCCGAACGAGTTTTATAAGAGCTTTTGTTTGCTGAAAACGAATGACAGAGGCGCTATTTTAGCCTCTCAATTGGACACCGAATGTTTAAATTGTTTCATTCGGAAGAGAGCTGGAGAGAAAGAGAGAGAGAGAGAGGGACGGAGGGAGAGAGAGAGAACGATGTCGTTATTTTTCTTTGGCTTTTTAATTGGAATCTCCGTTCTTCTGTAATTGATGAAACCCGCCGGGCGGTCTCTAATATGAAAGGAAAGAACAGCGGCTTTCAAATGAAGGCTTTGCAATGTAACAGCACATGTTCCTATAAATGACCCATAAAATCAAATCAATTTCAGTCTTTCAAGTCCGGTAACAAGGTGGTTTAACTTCGTAACTTCTTGTAAGAACTTCGGTCTTTCACCGAGTCGTAGTTTTATGAATTTTTGTAAGAATAGTTGTGGACTACTTTTCCCCTTTTATCAACCACATGCTCCAAGATAAACTTTTCGCACTCGGTACAATACTTTTTTTAAAATTCCCCCGTGATGAGTTTTCAAAATTTGTCTAGTTACGTAAATAATTCATATTTCATTAACTCTCAAATCAACATAAGTGAGTTATTATACCGGCAAGAACTAAATTGAAAATGATAAACTGTTTACCGTGAGCATTATCATTATTACAGCTTAACATATATAGCTTTTAAAAACAGTAGTGTAAGTTTTTTGAGCACTGAACATATCGATACAAGTTTGGGCGAAGTCTATATGGTTTTCATGATTCCGGTTTCTTTCGAATTTAAGTTAGAGCTGCAGAACAGAGCTGAAGCTCCACCTAAAATGCGACACAGAAAAGCCGAACCTGGCACAGAATTTCATAGGTCTGTGGAAGCAAGCAGTCTTTGGGAAATGTCTCGTGCGTAACGTAAAGTAAAACTTTTCCCATTTTGCCGGCGGTGCTGCTACACGTCCGATTTTCGAAGCACGGGGCAACGATATCTTATTCTCTCACGATCATCCTCATTTGGTCATTTTTCAGAACGCTTTGTTTTGGTCATGATGAATTTATATCGGCAACTTGAGTAGAAGTCGAGTAAGACAAAAGTGCGAAGTTTGAAGCCCGTGATGAACGATGCGCTTCGAAGGCCTTTGTAACTTTGACGAGATGGAAGTAAGGAGCATTCATAAATATTCGGGCGCCCGCCTAAATACTTGATGGGAATAGTGCAAGGGACTATGCTAGATTTACGGCCTTGCGGACGATCTCATTTATAATCACGCCCAAGAAATATGAAGTCCTTCCAAAGAGGGGAGCTCTTTCCCATTTTTCTTCATTTTTATTTTGCTCCTTTGGAATTTACCTTTAATTAAAACTTCGATGAGTTGTTCTTGACGTTTTGCGGTATTGTTGCGCCGAGTAGTTTAGAAGTTATTGTTTTACTTCAGTGTGAGATTTAAAGTCTATATAATTTTTAGTTCCATAGCAAATGAATACAGCACTGAAATTGTTCATTAATTTCTTAGGGGCAGTGAGGACCGTCTGGACAGAATTCAATATTACTTGCATTTTTCGAAGCAGCATTACATGTGTTCTGTAATTCTTGAATTAACACTCAAACTACGTATACGCAAATCTTACAGTCTCCACTTTTGACGAATCTACTTGAAAAAGTTTACTTTAGAGCTAATTTTCCTTAGGAGCTCAGTCTATAATAAAAGTGACAGTCATAATAAAAAAATTACTGCTCAACATTTATACGTTCTTATTGATGAAGTAAATTCTATAACATGAATTAGGCTTCACTCTGTTTGCAACTGCATCAAACCTTCATCAGCTTACATTACCTCATCATTTTTTTCATTCAATACAATTTCTTCACGAAATAAATCCTTAGCTAGGACAGGCTCCCCCCTGCAATGGCGCTGCCATCACAGTTCTTTTGGTTCCTGGTCGAATTTTGTCTCTTATCTTCGGTCCTTCAGGTGTCAAAAATTCAGTTTATATCAGTCATCTCGATGCATATGAATGTGAAGTTCAAGCAAATTGTCGCTTACTTTGATTATGAGTTTTCAATACACTATCAGTTTCGAAAAGTTTTATGGTTTTTCTACGTAGATAATTTTATCTAACAGGCTCGCCAATTTAATTGTTGCTGAGTTTGAAGGTTCTAATTGCACTATGGCAGCCAAATAAGAATGACCGTTTTCTTTCGATCTCCTGCCAGTAAATTGATCAAGCATAGACTTTATGGCTATGAATTATTTACTGGGGAATTCTGCTGACATAATAAACGATATCTTTTTCTACTATGGAAGCACATTTTTTTCACTTCTGAGTATCGTTTTATCTTCGAAATAAATTTATTTACTCATCATAGAAGATTTAACACGTGGTTCATTCGTGATATCAGTTAGGATTGTCCCGCTATTACCAGATAAGCAACAATGCGAACGAAACCATGAGTTTCCACGGAAATGCTCGACCTCAAACGACCCATATTACTCGCTCGACTCATTTCATTTGCAGAACAATAATTGAAAAATTAAATCACCCAACTATGACCTAGCATTATACCCCTATTCCACTCTGCACATATTTGGTGAAGCCATAGGATTATGGTTGATGACTCTGACTTTCCCGGACGACAGATTTCAGAGCTGAATTGAGACCGTCGGTCGCAGCCCTGACCTGGCCAGCCCTCCAAACTGAGGCTCCAGCTCTGGTTTATCATCCCTACGCAGATGACGAATCAGCGATGATGCATCGGCGGCTAAAGTAGGCATTGGGGCAGTGAGCGAGGATATGCTGGGGTGCATAAAACCTTTTCAGATTTCTTAACGCGTCGTGATTGACAGGTAAACTATCGTTCTAGAGTAGTTCGTCAGGCAGTGCTGACACAGATATCGCTCTCACAATTGATGGACAATGCAAGGAAACTGATAAGGTCTACGATTTACTGTCATCTTTCAGATGTGTATTTGCACTTCCATTCAAATACAAACTCTGCAGTAGAAATACCATGATTTTCTCACTGATTTTTAGGCTGACATTCTAACATCTTACTCAACAAAATTTCTCATGAGCATTCAATTGACGGACAACGCACGTATTCGAGCCATAATTGACCCACAATGTCTATCGACATGAAATGCTTCCCAATACTTCCCAGACGAAATATTAGAGCTTAAATTCCTCACCACAACGTCTAGCTTTGTTGTTGGAGAGCATCGAAGCGCTCAGGTCGGTCCTTCAAAGGCAGATATCAATCTGGCTCTCTTGATATTACATTGATAAAAAAACTAGACTCGGACGAACTAATTGTGCAGATCGGGCGATATCGGTGGCCACTTAGAAATACGTGTGTGCGAGCGCTTGCTTCGCCGGCCCTGCTCTTATAAAAATCAAGTGAAGATTTGAATTCTAATGCCAAGAGAAGGAATGAATATTTAAAATGAACTTAGGTGCGTTAATTTGGGTAACCGAGAATAGCTAGAGTGAAATCATGTCGACGAAAAATTTGCTTCTCTTTTTCTTCGCGTTGCTGTATGGAGAAATTAGTTGAAGGCTTCAATCGAAAAGGTCAGAGGTAAAAATTTCCTTCCAGTAATGATTTTAAATTTAAAATAGTTATTACCTCGTGTCGCTGACGAAATTTTTGTTTTGTGATATGTAAATTAGATGAAAATCGGAAAGGACGTGCGAAACATAATGGTGAATTCGAACAAACGATCAAAGTTCAGCGAAAGTTTATGCTCCTGAAAATACCGCAGTGGAACTTAAGGTAACGCGGGGCATCAGGGAGTGGCTCAGAACTCTGGTCGTGATATCAATTATTTCAGAAAGAGCAGCGAATTTTAAAATGAATTAAAATGTATTCAGGATTAGAATCCTGAAAATAATAAATTAAATAACTCGTCTTTCCATCACCCCTAGACCATAATGAAAATCATTTGTTCCGTTAGATGAAAATAATATGAACAGTAGGAATAAAGTTATGCTAACGAAGCATGTTTATTAACAATCATTGAGCCAATGATGACAACAAAACGAGAGTTTAAAAATTGTTATGGAAGATGCACGTTGAGTCTGACCGTTTGTCACACGCGGCATAGAGTGCGGTGGCATGTTTATTTGAATAAATTTTGTCTGTGACGTTAGAATTTCAGATATTCATGCAGTTGAAGTGTTATCTCTTAAGACTCAAAGCGTTCCTAAATGATTAGTTCACGGGATAGTGAAGAATTAACGTCGAGAAGGGTACGAAAGGCTCATAACACCTTCTAGTTCAAGGAAATTAATGAATGCTAGAAAAATATTGAAGTTTTTGTGATGAGTGTAGAGACTCTTATCATACGACTGTTCTCGTATGAAGCTCGTACTGAAATAATTACGGATCTTCCATTTTCAACTAAGAAAATGAATTTGAACGCGTACTTTGAGAAGATGTAAAAATACTTCCCAATCGACGTGCGAGATTGGAAACATTTGAGTCGCTCACGGACTTCAGTCGAATCATCGGTAAAGTCTACAAGAATGTTGAGAAACGTTCCATCGAAAGCATGAGGGTAAAAAATTGTTTTTTCATCTTGTTGTATAGTATATATGTACGAAATGTGTCTACAATACCTAGTCAAGATATGAATAAGAGTACAGCGATATAACTCACCGATAATTGAAATACAAGGATAGGTACTTTGTTGAGTTTAAAATGAACCGAACGAGCGTACCGAATATTGGAGAAAATATATCTCGAATGATTTTTTGATTTACTTCGAAGCTGCCGTGCGGGAAGTACTGAACTCAGCAGGTTAATATACACAGATTCTTCCATAGCAGCAAGACTGAGGTGCACTCACCGAGCGATCCTGCAGTTTCAGGCCCAAGTCCCTCAGAGCACAGGGCAGAAAGTGCTGGCGCCCGCACATACATTGCTCTGACACACCGTGCTCGTCTCGATACGAAAGAACTAGCAAATTGCTCTTCAAAACTTCCCTTGAATTGGCCATACTTCTAATGTACGAACGTAATGTTCAATTATATCATTCCTTTTCTGCTAAAATGACAAAACTACTAAAAGAAGGAATCCGATAGCAAACTTATCTGCGTTGTAAGCAGTGAAATACACTGAGATGATGAATGTGATGTGAGATGCTGACAATGGGCGAGTTTGAACAATAATCTCTGACCACCGTAGTTGACCGTATGTGTGAGCAATGTCACATACGGCCACTTTTATCCAACTCTGGAAAATAATCTAACAGTGGTATTCAATTATGGTAAATATTGTGTCAAATACAGAAAACAAATAGTTAAATATTTTCTCATGCAAATCCTCTTGTCTTGTATTAGTTACGTATCAATAGAATAAGACAAAGGAGTTATTTCTAGGGAATTATAATATTCCTATTTTTGTTCGATATCGCTTCGTTGCGTTAGGGACCTTTAAAACAAATGAATTCGTCATACACACAAGAGCTAATACCTGAATGGCACGCGGGAGCAAAATCTAAATATGTTTCGTTTTATTTTGACAGAGAGGTGAATGGCAACACTGTAAATAGCAATTCTAACACAGCAGGACCATCGGGGATGATAACAGTTAAAAACACAGCACACAGCTTACTTGGGCTCGGTCAGTTTTGGCTGCCAGATAGAAATGTTGACATTTGCTCGTGGTTCACGAGGACGTACAACATTTTCAGCAGAAGCTGGCTCATGTGCTAGCGAAGACGGCAGGGTAGAAGGCATATGGGCACCCACTTTACCTGAAAAGTAACTGAAATACAACAAATTTCAATGTGAGAACAAAAAAAGGCTATCGGCAGAACGGAAGCGTGGGGCGTGAACGCGTTGGATAAGTGCAGGCTAGATTTAATTGAAATATAGGGCTGGCCTATATGTAACATTCCGGTTTGAGAGAAATTCTTGATCGACAAAAACCGACTGGACTTTTCGTCTGCTTCGATATAATAATATAATATCCTCGCTGCAAATGTGCGGTAATAACATAGGAGAAATCGCATAATACGTCTAAGGTGGTGTTTGTCTGCCTGTAATGATGCCAGGCAGTGGATAAGAATTTAAGTTACTTGTGTAGGACCTTGTGTAACTTCGGCGGTAAAACAAATGATCGAGAACCGTTTGGTGCGATTATTTTCAACGTGCTACGACTGTAGACATGTTTCCTGTGATCGTACAAGCGATAGATGAACACTCTTCCGAATGAAAAGTTTACAGTGAACGCATTCAAAATTCATGAAAAAACTCGAATTGCGAATTTATTCAACAACATGAACTTAACTTTAAGACAGACGGAAGGAATTGTTTAGCTGTATTTTTGTTTCATTCGTAGCCAATGTATGATGACAATAGGGCCGACAACAGAACACATTATTCTCTAAAACAGATTAGAACCTTAGAGCCATTAAGGTACCCTAAATAAAAATACAATTTTGAGTTTTTAGGAAATGAAAATTTCAAACTCTTCCCTAAAATCATCGAATTATGGATTAAATGAACCAATTTTGATACCAAATCGTTAAGTCAGATGGCGCTTGACTTCATCGGGTTTTCGACCCCCTGAAATTTTTCGCACTAGCTGGGTGGACTTCGCTCTCCGTTATCCTACTCAAGTCAACTACGAGGGTAACTGCTACTCACAAGTGTGATTCCTCAACCCACTTGCGGGTTTTGACTGCTACTGACTCTCTGATAAAGATAGGAAATAGGTATACCACCGAAATAAGCTTTTTATGAAACACAATTCTCTTCGACTGCCAATTCCTCTTCACCTGCAAATAATGAAGTATTTAAAAGTTACGTTTAATACTTCTTATTAAGTTGTCGTTAAAGTGAAGAGGTTGAAAGAAAGATGAGCGATTTTAAATCACTAACAAAAATTAAAAAGCGTATTCGTGACTAGAATTTAAAAAGTCTAATCTAATATAAGCACAATGTAAGTACAGTTTTTATTGAAAAGTCAGCAAGAGAGAACATATGTGAGCCATTTTTTATCTGAATAGTTATCAATTGATTAGAATAAACTTGAAACACTAAATCGAATTCTAAGTAACGAAAACCGCATCTTTTATGAAAAGAATTTAACGTTAGTATCGATCATCTTGATTCTGAAACGACTGTGAATCCTAAATTTTGAATAACGATTCACTTGTACTTACTTTGAAGAGACCATAACGGCTAAACGTCTAACGATGGATCCCAGGGCTAATTTATTTATTTTTGTTGTGCTATTAGTTCATCGGGGCGGCGTAAAAACTACTTCAAAAGAAGAACCTTTATTAATTCCAAAACGTTTTACCGTTGGGTTTTCAATGCCTTACAACTACTGGTGTGGTGAGGGATGTGAGGAATGTGGGGCTTAAACTTCCTTTCCCAAGGGAAGTACTCCGTGGTCACGTGAAATGCTTGCCTGAGCCGAGGATCGAACCCTGGTCCTCTCGGCTGCGAGGCCATCACGCTAACCACTACACCATGGAGCCATGCTTTATGGAGTATTTTTTCGCAGGTGAACATGACTTGAAGGCTGGTCACGGCCGACAGTCCTTGCATGTTTTTCTCTAATTTTAATGAACGCCGACTGCAAATTTCGGACACAAATTATTCGATATTTATCGTTGAGTTTTGTCGCGGTGCATCGACACGAGTCCGAGCGTCGGATATGACGGGCCTGCGAGCCCCTTCCCAGCGAGGTAAACTCTACAATTTTTCATCGATAAAATCTTTCAAAATACACTAATGGAATGATGCAAATGATGATATAGAGGATGATAATGATAACATTCATTCCCTATAGTAAAGCGGCGGCAGGCACCCTAGTGTGGCCAGGGCGTTAAGCCTCAAACATCTCTAGGGTTTCTAAGGTAAGGTATGTTTACATAGGCTGGCTCAAATTTCATTTTTTATATACAAGTTTTTCCGTAACTAATGCCGACTAACCGTTCTTCTTAATCTCACATGATGTCACCCAGCTTGATGCTTCAACTTTTTTACCCTTAATATTAGTCATTGTAATTTTAATAAGGATTGCTGAGATCCTAACATTGTTAGCAATTAAAATTAACAACAGAAATTTTAATTGAATATTGATATTAAATATTTACATTTATGAATACTAGTCCAATTCTCATGTGGATTCATGAATTTTCTCTTATTTCTATTACTATGACTACCATGTGACCAATCTGATATCATTACACCAATGCCACTGTGACTTTCAACCATAACTTCAATATTGATCATTATTTGAGCCTATTTTCCAATCAACTTTGAGCCAACTTAGGAGTAGAGAGTGCGAAACTTAAATAACTTCATTATATCTGAGCGGAATGCAACAACGAC
Source organism: Orchestia grillus (assembly GCA_014899125.1). Lineage (NCBI taxonomy): Eukaryota > Metazoa > Arthropoda > Malacostraca > Amphipoda > Talitridae > Orchestia > Orchestia grillus. Next base: position 19,575 of record VOMN01064600.1, read on the forward strand.
CAGAAAGGTATAAATAACTCAATTATCTATTGATAATCTGTTCGTCTAACGAATCTGCAATGCTTTAAAATTATACATGACGTTACTCATGCTGTAAAAATGCCCACTGCATCGTGTGCATATCGCAATTTGAACCTCGATTTCGTTACGCTCTACACGAATAAGGAATATGCATTCACAAACCATAAAATACTTCAGCTTTGTTGCTGAAGCCGAGAAATTTCAGTAAAGCATTTTACATCTATTCCTAACTAATAAAACTTTCCATCAAATGTTAAATTTCTACCTCGGGTTTGGCGCTTTTCTGTCGAGCTCCACGAAGCGGCACAAAATCACAAAGTCACTCATCATTTTAGAAAAAATCAAGCTCCTCCGCCTGAAATTTTGACTCTGAGATAGGTGCCGCAAAAGCTGTCATCGCCGGACCCGACTTTTCTGGCCGGTCCGCACCTGCTAATTATGAGTGGAAATTATTGACTTGGCTCTTTCTACAGAAATACCAGCAGGAAATGACGCTCGCAATGGCACCATTTCGGATGTTATTCAATGAAATAATCTCGGAGCATTTTGCTGGTCGATGGCTTTGTTTTGAAGCAACTCGACGAATAATATGTTAGGCGTGCACTGGCCGCATAAAAATGAAAGTAAATGAAGGTTTCCCATGGAATGGACCTTGAAAAGCATATTCGATGTTGAATATTTTTACGCTGTAACATTTTTACAATGAATGCCGTTAAAAAAAGAATATAAAATACGTTGATGTTCATCGAAGCAATTAAAGATTACATGTGTTAGTGAACTGAACGAAAAATGTTTTGTAAACTCAGTTGGGTCAAATTGAAGACTTTAATGTTTTAAAGGAACTAAACAATGCACACCTGAGGGATTAACGTAAGGCATAAATATCACTATTCACTATTTGATGGAACTTTTATTCATTTTTCGGTTAATACACCATAATATACGAATGAGAATTACTTCATATAAAATATTCCCGACTAAACGAATTCGACAGTTCTGCTCCTGTAGATGTTTTGACTGCACAATCTTAGTGCATGATATTGAAAGCAGAGATGGAAAGTATGAATGTATTAGGAAGACAAATTTCACGTTCTGAGCAATTAGACGTTTTCTTTGCCGTACATCTGAAAATAAGTTAAAAAATTTATTTCGTGGGTGGGAATTGGTAGAAAGTTGTTGGGTGAAAACTCGATGAAATTGTGGTAGTCAAATTAGCTCAGAATGTCACATTTAAATTTAAAGTTTCTTGGGCAGAATGTACTGGGTGTGTTTAATTAATATTGAATATTGGGTACTGCGTCTCGTATACGAAACTTTGCAGCACATGTTTCGTTAGGTAATATAGCGTGTATATTCTGCCCTCCTTATATTCAAAACGAGTAATTCACCATAGAAAAATCAAAATTTCGTATACAAAATAGCTTCTCTGCAAACACAGGGAGAATTTAGGGTATTTTCCGACAAATATCTATGCGAATTCAGTGTTCAGTCATTTCAGTCAAATCTAGTCAGAGATTTTTTTTCTATGTATTCAAATGATACCAAACAGTAATTTACCCAAAAATTTTCTTAACCAGAACAAAATATATGTACCATACGAGTGTACCTCGATCACGGTGCTCCAATTTTTAGTAGTCTTAGCGAAGTAAATTTAGCTAAACCATCAATAGCAAAAGTAACAAGTAATTTTGTGAAAATAGTATGAAAGTTTTATCACAAACATCTTGGGTATGATGACAAAGGGCATCTTATTAATTTGTGCAAGAATTTATGTCGTCACAATATATTCTTGACATATTTGATCTAACACCTTACATCTTTTTTGCTTTGAACGCGCGTGTCAATGAAAGGAATTAATCAAATGGTAGGTAATCTAAATTAGGTTTAATCGAAATTTAAAAGTCCCACAGCGATTTCATATAAAAGTGCCATTCGGAATGAATTTCGAGCTCGAGCAAACTTCGTAAAGTCAACTCCAAGTCTGAAATTTATTGAAAAGAAAGCATGGGTTTGGAGGCACAAAGGCCGTATTTTGTGCGGCCAGCTCAGCTGCCGGATGAAGTTTTGAGGACAATTGAATTAGATCGGAGAGGATAATTTAATTTGGCATTGTCCGGGCTGGGTTTAACGGACTAAAGTGATCAAATTTTAGCCGCAGCTACGACGGGATTGATGGGCGGCCCTGTGCGGGTCCAAAGAATTGCGCTGGCACCCACACTCGCCACGGAAATATGAAGACTCATATTGATTTTTCGCACCAGGGTTTGTTTGCATGGAGAAGAAAACAGAAGCACTGCATGATCATACAAGGTTTTTCACTAGTGGAAGGAAATTTATTTGAGTTATTTATATTGGAGCCGCAATATGAGGCAATGGAACCGTCTCGAAATATTTGTTTTACTGACTATACGAGCCAGGGTCTTTATAATTGCCCATTAATCTGAATAAAATTATACAGCTGAGTTTATTGGATACTTTCCGTTATCATTCTATCAAATTATTGGAAAAAAAGCTAATATAACAGGCGTGAAAACATTTGTTTGCAACGGGCATCATCATGAGAGACTTTGCTTTCATACGTACGGTCATACAGCAATTAGAGTTTAAAATCATACGCACGAGACGAATGAAACATTTTCACCCACGTGAATTGCTTAATGACGTTCAGATTTTTGAGCCTATCAAATTCACAATTAATAATTATAATACGGTATTCCCTTGTATTTCCTCGTGCCGGGCACAAGGAATGATTTAAAATTAATTAACAATGTACAAATTGAATCGATACAATTTACGAATGTACATAACAAAGTAAAAATTCACTCTTCAAATCATGAGCCGGCATTTTCCCGCGCTTCTTGACTTTTTGTCAGTCTTCAGTGACGAACACACTGTGATGAATCAAATTTGTCAGACTTTACGATACCTTCGCCCATTATTGCGTCTGATGAGCCGAGGCCCGAAGCATCTGGACTGAATATGGAAAAAAGTTTTTACCCCATCACCTGTACCATAAAATATAGCAATATAGCTTTACATTCAACGATATGAGCACATCTATCAGTCGAAAAAGTTACGTTGCAACATAAAATTTTGGACACAGTGCTGTATTATCCATACGATTGTGTAGACTCAAGGTTTTCTTGGAGTCTCGAATTAACGACCCGTAAAATATTTAGGTCTTGGTGAGTCGTCTCACGTGTGAGTGTGCTAGATGTTGTCACGCTTTCACAAGTAAATAGTTTAGAACGAGTCTACCAGTGGGGAAGTGAAGACGCATTTATTTAGAAATTAATTTCTTATCAGGCATCTTAGTTTTTAAATTTCATGTATCACCCAACAAAAGCGTATATTCACGGAATATGTACAGAGAGCACAAAGAAAAAGCCTGTTTTTTTTAAATCGTATTATTGAGATCGTAGCTTAACAGAGTTGTTGAGTAGAAGTGAAACAAAATGTTTCACACCATTTTCATGAGGGCGAGAGAGTTGCGTTATTCAAACAGCCATGTTCATGGTAAAGTTTCTTCATGTATATAGTTCCAATAACACAATGGGACACATTTCTGGCTATAGACAATTGAGAGTTGTTACCAAGTTCCATTTATTACAAAACAATGAAAAATTCCCGATGTCGCAGGAGTGGCTCTCTCAATCTCGTCTCGATGAAACCAGATCGAACCAAACAGCAAACACAAAATCAAGACCGCTCTATTTAGCACTCTTCATCCTTAGGCATGAATAAATGGCATTAGAATTGTTCAGATGAAAACATCAAACTTACTTCTTAGTGTAGCACTAAAAACTCTGAAAATTTATTCTGCATTTCGTATCAGTCTTAAATTAAAGTTCCATCTGTTCCTAGAAATCGAATGATAAAAACGTAGCTCTAAAAAATTAACCAAAGAGCAGGCGCAATTATTGTCCCCTTATTCATCAACTCAAAACTGATCGCTTGTTATTTTTTCTTGAAATTCGGGAGTATTCGCATTCATTGCCCATTCCAGTGAGGGTAAAAGAAGAAATTAAAGCCCAGTCGATAAGAGCTGGGCGGAATTGATGCGCTCTACGGCCCTCATTTCCTACTTCATGAAAGCGTGCATGAAATTCCACCGCAGCTCCAATCACGGCATGATGTGAGCTAAAAACTATTTAAAATTAAATCCGTAGTTAATTAATCCCTGATCGACTGCAGTAAGAATGTAAACGTATTGCATAAAAAGTTATGCAATTATGTGACGATACGTACAAAGATTTTGTTAGTAGATCAGTGTGCGTTCCGACATTGCTTTGCACCATGTGTACAAAAGTGCAGGCCCATTTACCCGAAGGTGCTTAAATGTATCTTATTGAACCCAAATATGCTCATATTTGCCCAAATCTGCCCAAATATGCTCAGGAAAGTTCAGTCTACCCAAATGTAGCCCAAGCCCCATGTACGCCTAAAATACACCTAAGTATACCAATGTATCCCAAAAAAAGTTCATTCAAACACGCCCAAGCATGAAAATATTTCTAAAAGGACTCACAGGTGCCGCAAATATTGCATTAGTGAATTAAAATGCGCGGGTCATCTCTTCATTGGAGTCAGACCGAACGCCTGCCGCGTCCGCTGAGCGCAAATATACTTTGGATTCTGTTGCATTGTAAGGCGCAATTTCAAAAATTCGTGGGGATGCAATTTTTGATAATAGGGATGACCGTTTTGATGTCATTCTTGTAGATGATCGTTGTGTAAATTTTTCAGCTCCAAATGTGCTATTTCGAGTCCGTAAAAGTTGTTTAGCCATAAAAAATGCTATAAAAAATTTGAGTCTCGGCCCGCAAAATGTTGCTGGGCCATCGCATTGTATGTAATTAGTAATTAATGAAATGTAATTATTTCAGAAAAATTTATTACAGTAATTACCCTCCCTAGTTTTCAATTAAACACCAACACAGCAACAGCTGCTCCGCAGCCTCTAGGAGGCTGCAAAGAGGTTTTAAGTTTTGGTGAGAGAAAATATCTCACAAATGCCAACAAAAGAGTAACTTCTGAGAATTCTTCAGTTTTTCGTCTACTAATTCCTAATATGATTCGTACGTCTAAGATGCCCATATCTTTATAGAAGAATACCTTACGACACCATCAAGGTTCTCTACACTCTCTTAAATTTGAGAATGAGTTTGGAAATACACTAGAGTTGTACGCGGATTAACTCTCCCGGACGCGCGGTTAAATCGAACTTGAGCGAGGGATCGTTAACATGAGTATTAGAGAGCCGGAATTCATGTATCCCTGCTGTTAAATCCAACCAATAAGTGGAGGGAAGTGTCTTAAGCTATGGATCGCTATCTCTAGCTCCATAGAGAGCTGTTCACAATTATGTATATACGAGAGGGACCTTTTGTGTCCTGTATGAACAACGCGTAAATTCATCCTAGTGCGTTTTTATGAACGTCTTTTAGCATAACTTTCGCAAATATGTTTGCGTGTGCACTTTGTTGAATTGAAGAGAGAGTTAAATAAGTACAAGTAATGATGGGTATGGGTATGTGAAGGTCAAACTCAAAGAAGTTCATCCCAGCTGGTTACACAGCTCCCCAAACCAGTATAACAAGACGTTGTTCACACGAATTTCTAAGATGCGCATATCATCGATCACTGACGCCGATCTTATAGAATTCAATAAGAACCAAGCCGTAAATTTTTCAAATTCTAACGCATTTGTGAAGGGTTTTCTAGAATTGCAAGCACAACTTTGAGAGCTTAAAGGAGCGTTGGCGGCGCTGCCAGCGATCATTCTACCTCAAGCAACCAAAGAGTTATCGTTTCTTCGAGCTATCTCCTCGCCAAAGGCGGCAGAACACTGTCTTTGTTTTGGAAACAATAAAAAATGAGCAAAAGGTCGGCGAACGACGCAAAAGCTTTCTAATACGCAGGATATATCAGTAAGTTTTGTACAGTGTTTTAAAAGAGACGTCGAAGCAGTGGAGTGCCGCCACAAACAGAGCAAGGATGACTGTTCTCACGAAATTAATTCTCGTGCTGTCTGGAAACCGTATCAATCGAAGGAAAAAAACAAGAAAATGGCAATAGCGTATGTGAAAAATACCTGGTTGGAATCGTTATCCAGCGGGAGACCCACAGTGCTCTGAAATGATGTGCTCCAAAGCACAGGATGGGAAAGCTCCTCAAAGAAACAGAAGCATTTGACTGTAAGCCATAAGCCTACTTAGAAATGAAGACAAAAATTTAGGATTTCAGTAACTTTTTGCAGTTAGGTATAAGGAAAGCTAAAATGCATGGCATCGTTTCAAAAACACTGCTTGATGAGGGCCCTCATCAGGCTGTAGATGTGTGTAAAAATTCCGCTCGACCGGTGCATCATCCTGGAGCAAACATTAAGATTTGAACTAAGCTGTTATGAGCTGGCACTGGAGATATTAACAACATTGAAGGGAAGATAGATTGAAAATTTAAAGAGTAATCTCAATCATACCCTCAGAAAACTAAAGTTTGGAAGATGTCGGATGTTTTTGCAAGGTAATGCGTCAAAACACACGCCGCATCTAGCTGCTAAGGAGGTCAACAAACATAGTATCAATCCTAAGCTCGGCTTCAAGATTATAGTTGGATATAGTTAGATTCTAAACATAAGAAGTGCAGGGTTATTATGTGTTGAATATGGAAAATCTCAACCAGTGAGTCCATGAATATTAAGCACCTTACACATACGCCAAGGATCTGGGTCTCCTAAAGATGATAAGGTACTACATACGTGAATCTAATATCCGTTATTTTCATATTTTACAGCAATTGTTGTAGCTTATTAACAATATTTGCAAGTGTATTGATAATTTTTCAGTTCGTTTAATTTTTCGTAAAATGTTCATCAAGAATTTGTTTGCTAAAGGGTTTGTGGTAGATTAATCGTTCAAGATGTCGTATATGTTTTAAAGTACAGTGCATTTGCAGAAAGTGACTGACAGTTATTTAACCTTTTCTATTTTGATGTCATCATAGTAAAGACCCTAAGAGGTTGTGCAGATTAGATATTTTGCATGTACCATAAATTAGTTAGGAAATCAATGCATCCTGAGCATACTTTATTTTCCAAATATTCACTTTACGTCCTTGCAACTTGCGTTTCTATCTTTCCCTATAAATCGGCAGTAAATTTTAGAGTGAAAATTGAAACATTTTCTCAGTATACCAACTTTTTATGATGCCGTTAAAGGTTAACTTGAAGTTACATATTTTCTTAGAGGCTCTCATTTCTGAAGTCATAAGTTACAGCTCCAATTATTAACTTTATGACTACTCTGACCGAGGCTGAAAATATTCCCCCATTTTCATTAATATTAAGCACATGAAAAAAGCATTTTTATGGATAAATTCAAAACTGCGTAACTTTGAAGAAGAAGAATAATTGTGCCAGCACTGATCACGAGAGTCCACAGCTCTACTACCGCCATGTTTAGTGTCAATATGAGCAGGTTTGAGCAGCGACAGCAATTCATCATGCAAAGCTAGCATCAGTTACGACGGAAAATTCCTTTCCATCGCTGGTATCCTCGAGTTAAACGCAAGCGATTACGTGTCGCAGAAATAGAAGACGAATCAAGGGGATATGCCTGCGTTTAGATCGTCCGTACCAACGATTGCTGACCCTTCAGAACAAGCGTGTACGTCATGAAGAGCCTGTGAGAGATGTAGCATTAGACGAGCTCGTCATTTCAATTGTAAGGCCATTAGTGCTCTTGGGCGGTCATTTATGAAATTTATTTACCCCCGCATTGTTCTCAGAAAATAAGCGATATTCTATCGTTTGAAGAGCGTGAAGTCTGAACTTGTGTCCCAAAAGTGCTGCCATCTTAGGAGCAAGTTGTCATCACCGGTTGTCTCGTCTGTATACTCATGAGAGATGAATTGCCTCTAAAATACCCAGAATGTCAAGCCAGCTCGCTGTAATGAGAGGCATTGGTTTAATTTAATCCAGTCCTGAATTAGCTAACATCAATCAAAGGGAGTTCCAATTTAAAAGCACTCTGAGAACTCATGAATTGTGTACAAAAACTATAAAATTACCCGCAGTTTTGGTTTTCATTCAAGATTTGTGATTGGATATTTAGAGTCGCGATTACTCACACCAATTGAAGTAAATTCCATTTAGGGAAATTTCTTTGCAGCATCTTCAGGAGAAATTAGCGTTCTGCTCGACTGATTATGATGGGAATAATAGACCCTTATACAAGCATATATTGTGGCAACAGTTACACTCTCAGGCGCTTGATGTGAACCTATTTTATTGTTGCAAATACAGCGTTCGAATGCTTGTACGATTTATTGCTCTTTGATTTTAATTTTTACAGATGATATTTAATTTGAAGGATAGCTTTGTGGTTCTCAAATGCACATGAGACTAGAACGTATAAGAGACTATGTGACGGGAAATGACTATGTCAGGATGCAAAGCTCAGTCCAGGTCTCAGGTAGGGCACCAATACTCAAGTCTGATGAGGTGTGCAATAATTTTATTACGGTCTGCATGATGAGATTTCTATGCCTCGGGCGTGAAGTACGATGCTCCACAATGAGAAATTTTAGTTTCCTCGGGAAAGTTCGCTCAGATCTAAGAAATAAAGAACGTTTTGTCGCAACTCGAAGTTATAGCGCAGTGTTGTAGGCCCAGACAGAGAACTGAACACCTTGGCTTGATCGGGAAGATCGATGATATATACGTATCTTGAAGCGAGTGTAAAGTGAACTATAACTCACTGTAACTTCGAGTAGTAAAGACAGTAATGGTTCTTTTTTGTGTATCTTATTACTAGGGCCGTAATGGACGGTTTCTTGCCTTATTGTTGTTAGAACAACTGAATCCGGACGTAACGGCTCGTAGAATTCCATTGGATTTACTTCAGATGAAGTGACTTTGCAGAAGTGATTTTTGTAATAATTGAAACATGGAACCCAATTAAGTTCTACATGAGCGAGGGCGTAGTGCAAGCTTCAAGGGTATTGCAGGATGGGTAAACGTATGAAAACAATTTAAAAATTGTGAGTGAAGTATTTTATTTGCTGAAAAATATCACAGAGGATGCAATAAATATCCGATACATGGCCAACAAATCCGCCCAAATAACTCTATCTTCGTTTCATCACACGATATTTTCGCGTTCGAAAATTTGTAGATTTTTCTTAATGTACATTGAAATATTCAAAGGATTTTTCTTGGTGTACGAGAACGGCATCCCTCGTTCTTCAAGGAATGCTCGAATTATATTTTTGCATTCATTTATCCCATGCGTTTGCAAATTTACACCCCAACCTGCAGCACAGCCTTGTGTGCCGCACCCTGGCATCATTGTGGAATATTTCATAAGAATTCTTATTACTAGCACTTTTTGATTTTTCAATCAATTTGATAACTGAAAAATTTGAGAAGCAGTGGAAAACTGTTTTGTCAATCATCAAATATAATTTTTAAATAGATCTCACGAAGATCTGAGTTAAACTACTCAACTCTTTCTTACAGCTAACATATTACTGGTACAATAATGCTCTAACCTATTCCCGAATTACGCCAATGTGAGAACTAAAAGAAAATGGACTAACGCACATCAAGTGATATCTGCATGGGGGCTCCCACCGTGTCATCATGTCTTGGCTGTAAAAAGGCAGCGTGCTGCTCTACAAAAGTGACTCTTGATTTACGCGCACTCGAGTTTTTAGTGCTGAGTTACGGAACAAGTGTTAGGTCTACGGCATCAGGAAAAATTATATGTATTATTTACTGTACATACATACGTATAACGTACCATTTTAAAAATAAACTATCGCTTGAAATTCAGCTATGTAGCCTTCTTTATTAGTGACGCGCCCTGCATGCGCTTTGTATTCTGTTGTACATCTGGCCGTCTGCGTAGACCTACTGGCTAACATTCACTACATAACATTCATTCAGGCATTATCGAAGAAAACGCTTCCTATCAATAATTAGAAACAATATGTAACGTGCCCCTTTGACAAAAATCTATTCTTGAATACTAACTCACAAACGTCTAACATATCTCTCGTATTATTACCTACTTAACCAACGTGAACCTGAGACCGTAAGCTCAGTGCAGGGCTTGTACGATGGGGTATAAATTTACTCCCTCTTTTGCGAGCTCGCCCCATTTGTTCTTAGTGGACTCGTCTGAAGCTTCACGAGGCATCACGTCGTGAATTCATAACCATAACGCCGAGGTAACCGAAGCACCGGCAATACCGACAAGGTACTAAGGCAATGTTATAAAGGTTATAAAGCTGCGTACAAGGCATGACCTCATCAAGTGCCTAACATGGGTGTATGTAATTACTGAACAAAGATCACTCGTACGTATGAAAGTAAGCAAGAGAGGGATGGCTGTATCACTGTCGGGAAGAATCTCTGCCTGCAGATTTGCAACAGCAGATTCGTATCATGATGATTTTTTGCTTCTTTAATAGTAGAGTTGAAATAGAGAAGAGTTAGCAGTAGAGCTTTATGTTAATTCTCTTTATTGCCTGCCATCTCTGACTCTTCGTTTGATCATTTAAACAAGAAAAAGATCGCCCTGGTTAAGTTGTGTGAGCTGGCGCATTATCTTGTGCTGTGGTATCAGAATATGTTAGCATTTTTATCTTTGCGATTATTTATGTAACAATCATGATAATGTTTATAGTACTATCTTTTAAATTAGTTATTCCTATTCGGTTATTATTATTTTATGGAATGATAGGGAATGATTCGACCAAAAGTATTTCTATTCTAATGCGTGTATTAAAACTTTACTTACACTGTAGAAACTTGTTATCACTGACGGAGGGATACTGGTTTTGAACAGTGAAATCAGAGAAGTTTCGAGTATCATTATGAGATTTTCACAAATATAGCCACTTCCGCGACCCTAATGGATGGCAAAGATGTGTGTGGGTTGAAACTACCCACTTCGTGGCAATCGATATTAGATGCTGAATGTTCACGTTGCCTTAGAACATTTTTCATGTTTTAGGAGAAAGCAACGAGAAGTCAGCTTAGCAAATTTCTACACGGAACATTTACATAGACTTCAGGTTGCATAGAAAACCGGAGCCATAGAGAGAACTGCCTTGTGATACGTGCTCTCTCACTAACATAACATCACCAGTGTTGAATCAAATGAAGTAGGATCACACGGTGCTCTCTCACTAACATAACATCGCCTGTGTTGAATCAAATGAAGTAGGATCACACGGTGCTCTCTCTCACTAACATAACATCGCCAGCGTTGAATCAAATGAAGTAGGATCATACGGTGCTCTCCCTCTCCGGCAACAATGCCAGCATCAAAGGAAAAGAGAAGCGAAACCATCCAGTAATAGCTTCATACAGCAATATTTAGCTGAGACATCTGAAATTAAATTATTCACCAAAACTTCCATCGCAGCTGAAAAAAATTAACTATTTACCTTCATTCTCAAGCCTGTTGAAAAAACAAGGCAAGCTATCGTAATTTCGCATTGCATAGACAACCTCTCGGGTTGTCTCTCATATGATAGATATCATATGATAAATTACACTTCATTAAATATAAATATATATATATATATAAAATACACAAATGCATTCAATCACTTTTCGGCCACTTGGGGACCCCCAAACTGCCTCCACACTGGCGGCCCTTTGTTAACTAAAAGGATCACGGAATGCTGGTGGAGGGAAACAAAACTAAATTCAAATCTGAACTTCAAAATTTGAATTCTGTTAAAAAATGACCATCACTCACTACTGCATGTGATAAAATTGAACACGGAGAACTGAATTTACCATTCAATGATGAATGTTAACATACGGATGAGAGTTGTGTCTGTCTCTTCAGTCGCTCGTGCCACGAGCTGTTCGCTTGAATCACGAGCGACGTACATCCTGTTAAATTTCCTTGGCGACTATAATTATTTATTTCGTGTCCAGATCTTCAAATGTTAGGTAGGAGAAAATTTCTGAGTCCAGATTCTCAGGTGCATATTCTTGATCAACGTGACAGGGTCAGAGAACGCAGTCCGAATCAGTGATACAGAAAATTTCATCAGGGATACCTCATATGGGATTTGCCGAATTAACCTCATCTTACTTTATGGAATTCACATCATTCGTTCCATCAGTTTCGGTGGAGCTTCCGCACTGCTGCAGTTGCAACAAAACTGAGGTTCCTGTACAGTGAAAAAGCACATTTCTTCCGAGGTCTAGCTGTTGCACCTACGAACTTTTGAACCTACGTAGGTGGAGATATTTATTTCTACTTCGCTGGAAGAATATTCAGCAAACTTCGTTGATTCACACGACATACTCGCTTCATCAAAGAACTTGGCCACCGAGACTACAGGAAACGCGCGTAAAAAGTACACTTCATTTACGTGTGTGAGAACATTTTTTACTGGCGCCTGAATATGCGACTTCACGCGGTTGTTTAAGTGCCAAACAGGTTCGAATGGAAACTTCTAACGCAAGACTCGAGATAAAATGTCAGGCTTGCAAGCTGAATTCTAGTAAGAAATGTAATACTTCTGGCTCGAGCGGCTGTAAAACGCGACCCACGTTCTCTGAAACGCGAGACTATATTTTCAGATGGTTGCTATTTGCGCTAATGACATCGAACTTTCCAAAGATGTAACGCCCGTGAAATGCGTTTTATAAACGAACGCGTAATCTGCATGCAAATCGCACCTCTATAATCCTTTGAAAAGGACCACGAAATTTGCGAGAACGCCCGTGAATTTTTTGAGACATGCACACTCGGTCGTAAAATTATGCAGTGAGGAAAAGTTTAAGTCGAGAGAAGACGGCCATAAACTTATGGAGAAGTGACCTGGACTTGCTGTAATTCGTGCGCACAGTAATGCAAAACTAACGAGCTTTGGAGACTGGCCCGCGCGATGCAATCGTGACGAGAGAAAGAATGCAAACCCTCTGAAAAACGGCGAGTTCCTGAGCAAAACATAAGGCTGCCTTTAAGGATGTGCCACGAGTGAGGTAAGAGTGCAAAAAGTAAGGTACGAGTGCCAGAGCGCACATTTATATCGAATGAGCGCTCAGAATGCTGTGAATTACACGCATGAAATGATTCGCTCTAATATGCGAGGAATGCGTTCAATGAGCTAACCGCGCTTGTCTTTAAAAATTTTCCGAAGATCTGCAAAAAGGTCGATGCGCTTTATTTACTTGCATTTCTAAGCAAAAGAAAACAGAAATGAGCGACTCCAGAGTACCTATTTGCGTGACTGATTCCAGTAACGAGAAGGTAGGAAAGAAGAGCTCATCGATTCTGGAATAGTATCTGACTATCCTTATCGTGAAAGATATACATTTTCCTATGCTGTCATGTGCAGTTGAAGCGTTCAGCTGAAGTCCACGAAACTTAATAAGCCTGAAATGTTCCTCGGTCTCCGAAATCTTGCTATTCTTTCACCAACGTCTCTGATAGCGAGATGTGAGCGGCTGGTGATAAAAATTCTTTCATTATATTTAACAAATCTGATATGAGCACATATGTACTTTTGAGAATTTCCCAGAAAGTGTACAGGTCCACGAGTAAGAACTGTTGAACATTTTACGGGCTGGAGTTCTTCTGTACTGACTGAGATGGGAATTTAGTTTGTTAGGGCTTGTAGAACTCGCGCTCCTTTGGTTCCCTGTTTTTTTTAGGAAATCTTCATTACTTAAAAAATTTCTTGAAGGTATCGGAATTCCAATGTCGGTTCGAAATAAATTCATAAAAACGTTTAAGTTTTTGAAGCTGTCAATTCAAAGTTGAATTTGAACTGCAATTATTCAGGATTGACGTCTGAAAAAAGTTATCCCCTGCCGAAATGTTTCACACTTATTCAATCTTTAGTGGTAGTCTTAGTCTTTAGTAGTAGTCTCAGTCTTTAGTAGTAGTCTCAGTCTTTAGTAGTAGTCTTAGTCTTTAGTCGCAGTCTCAGTCTTTAGTATTAGTAATTCTGAAACCCATAATTCGGGGCAATTGAGTCTCTTTTAACTCGCGCGTTGTTTACCATATTAGATTAAAATTTTTGTTAGAGATGACACATTATCGTTTATTGTTTTCATATTGACACAACAGTAGGGAGCTTGTTTGGATGAGTAAGTGAAAGTGCATTGTCAGAAGAGGATCGTGTACACGTTATTTTTTATAACATCTGACTCCCAAATTTTATTTCAAAATAAGCTATTTTTCATCAATATATTTGTGCAATGAAACGTAGACAGGATTGAAAGTATTTAAGTACAATGAAGTATTATTGTATAAATTTATTTTTTTACTCCGTAGAATTTGTTTTTGCACCCATGCTAATGTTTGATTTTTGAAATGAAGAAATAATTTGATTGTACAACGGTTTTCCATGGCTAATTATGATTCGAATGATAGCTGCTTCATTTGGAAATTCATCAAGCGAAAATTCATTTGGATGACTGCAATGACAAAATCAGGTTCAAAAAACATTAGAAGATTCATTGACAGATATTTTTCGAGCTGCCAAATGCAAGGCTTTGCTATTCTTCAAATGGAAAAATGATAAATAGTCTAAAAAGGTGAGAAGCCTGCTCATTTTGTAATACAAAGTAGAATGGGCAATATAACACGGGAAAAAATTCCGTTCGAAAAGTGGCCTTTGTCAAAATTATATCACCGCCTTTATTTATCCTATTTTTAGTTGTTAAGATTAGGAGCTTCAGAGTGAGACTGCTATAATGATAAGAGGAAATTCTTCTTAAAATTAACCAAACACTGCAGCGTTGGCTCCATCCTGCTACCTTATAATACCCTTCAGTTTTCGGTTGCAAAGAGCGACTGATATTTATTAGATGAAACCGAGACTGATACCAATTATTTCTATGAAATTACTGTTGTTTCTATTGACAGAGATTCATTTATTGGTAAATAGCTTAATAAGATTTACGACGCTGGATTCGAAACATTGTCGCGCTAATACGTAGTATTAAATATTGTAAAAAACCGGTAAATTTAAGGCTAAGGACACCCATTCTAGGGGCAGTCGGCACGCAAGACGAGTGCAAAAATAGGACGTACAGCTGCTGATATCTACAGGAGTCTGGGACGCGGGTTCTGGTGAAGGAATCGTTCGCCCATATTTTAAATTGTAATGATAGACCAGTTGGTGTTTGCACTATGTCTTCACTATATCAAGCTACCCAGAAAAAATTATTCATGTATAGTTTTTTGAGCTCCAGTGTATTGTTGTTCTTCGAGCTCCTTTTGAGAATGAAAACTGCCGGGTGCATCGGACTGGAACTGTCATTAATTCGCATGACAGTCATTTAGGGTACGTCCGACATTTAGATTGGCCAGCTAAGTCCCCAAGCGAAAACCCAATGGAAAATTCGTAGAATCGCCTAGAATGACAAGTTAAACGTCGAGAAGATCGTCCACGTACTGTGGTCGCAGTACGAGATCAGTTGATGCAAAATTCGATTAAAATCGACCAAGTACATAAGGTTAAATGCCGCGCAGAATTGCAGCTATTATTCGTGCTCTTGGAGGTCCTACACAGTATTTGTAGCAAGTGGCTAATATCTTGTTCTGGGAGCTTATGACTCATTCAGACGAAATGTCACTTCTGCCTTGTTCCTTGAAGAAAACTTTAGTTTCTCATTTATTTGTACCTATCCAAAGTGAAAATAATTATTCTTATCCTAGAACTTTGCCTCGATGGTGAGGTTAGTGAATTAATTTTAAATTTTCCTTTCTTCTATATAACACCAGTAATGATGATTACAACGCAAGTTGTAAGCACAACAGCTAAGTTTCATAAAAATAATAACAGACATTTGCTATTGTTGAGCAATAAAGAGATTTAGAGAACACTTTATCTCTAGGAATAAGAATTATGTCACAGAGTGTCATGAGTTACCAGGAATGGCAGGCTGCCAGTTACTGAGCCGAACTTTTCGCCGTCCTGTCGATAATTGACTATCCGGCGGGGATGTATGTTTTTGGGCGGCGATGTATATCATGGATATATATCACGTGTATGTACATCACTTGCATGTATTACGTGCATGTATCACGCGTTTGTATACCACATGTATGTATCAAGTGCATACATACATAACGTGTAAGGAGCATCGTTTCACCAATCCATTTCAAGCTGTGAGCTCCAATTCAGCTTCAGCTCAGACCAACTCCAGGGCGCCTTTTACTTCAGGACCGCAGGCGTGGAGCATAACCAGGATTTGTTGCGAACACCAAAATTCAAATATTTTTCGTTTCTATCGTTTGAAAAGTATCATTGTCACTAAAAATACAATTTAACATAATTTTCAAAAAAATTGAATAAAAAGTTGTTGGTTATTGAATCCCAAGCGAAATGAGTATTATTTGCATGAAACGAGAATCACGACAGCAAAACACGTGGATGCAAGAGAGATTTTTTCCCGTTCTTGTTACAAGACGCGCGTGGAAGATTTATGCGAAGCAGCGTGATGGGTATAAATTCAAAGCAAGCATGACAAAAATGAGCAAAATGAACATATGAGCATTTTTTGAAGACCTCGCCAATTTTCAGATGGACTTACAAGGCTTCGAACTACGGAAATCTCATCAGAACGACTAATTGAAACCTATCGCAAATACGCGTTCGACTGAGCCAGTGTTGCATTATAATCGCCGCTTTGTTGGAACTTTGTCGAACCGATCTTGAATTTGACTTGATTGTGGAATTACCGCTAGCGATTGTGAGGTTTCTCCCCAAGATTGGCGAGATAATACTTGCGGCCTCTGAAATCCGGCCGCTGCATCCCACTTGCAAATTAATTCATCAGTTTTCTTTCATTTTAGTTCCCTATCAGCCACGACGCTCCTTGAAATTGATTATTTCTGTCACAATCTTTGAAAAAGTGTGAGGATCATGTGCCAGGGAACCCAAGGTGTTTTCGATACGAGTTTGCAGACCAACTAACCAAACAAAAAAACTGTTTGCTCGAAGAAAATATCTCTAAATTACCAAGTTTTTAAATTTTCCTGAAACTTTTGCTGAAGAATATATGTACTATTGCATACGTGTTTACCCCGGTCAGCGATAGTCGAACAATTTGCAATGAATCATATGAATAAATATACTCATCTTGTTTTTTTTCTGAAAGTTTTAACCAATTAAAAACGGCTTTAATCGCATTTAAGTTTTGTAGAATTTTAATTAAAAACAATATGCATCCCCCTTCTCCGTTAATATGAAAGTCAATTAAATTAAACATGAAGACACTGCAGTGACGAAGTTTGATATTCCAGGTAAATGATGACCTATGCTAAAAGATATATATACTTTATATACTTTTTCGAGCGCTATGAAGAACGAAATTTTCTCAGGGTGCACATTAAATGCACTAAATTGAACAGCGAATAAATTTCTGGGAGAATACACTGCAGAACAAAGAGAGAACAGCGACAGAATAATTAAGTTTAGCTGGTAGTCGTACGTCGCTATTTTCGAACACTGATGTTCGTAGAAGTAATAATTTTTTACGGCAATGTCACGATTTTATAGAAGGCTGTATTGGAAAGGACGAAAGTGTCGCCTAACTTTTTTGGGAATCAATGAATTAAGATAAGTTCTTCCCCCATCTTTATGTAATGATGATTTCGCCAGGCTCCGGAAAATTCAATTAATCGAAGTCACGTTTAACGACCAAATTACCGTCCTCGGTGTCTTTGTGTCGGCGGAGAGGAAAATAGAAGGAAAGATTATGTGCCAGGTACTACTGGGACACGCACATATGAGGACGCCGCTGTGCTCTGTCAGGGGGGGGGCAAAGGGGGGTAATGACGGTTGACTCAGATTATTTTCATAAGCAAGGCCTGTTTTCTTCGATGCAGGATTCAGGGAAAAACTTTTGAGGTTAACATTAGGCAGTAAAAGAATATGACCTATTGCTTTCTAAAATTTAGTTTCCGGCGGAGGCAACAACCCACGATGTATTTCGGGTTCATTTTGCGATTTTGCGTACAAATTGATTTCTGTTCTAAAACCTTAGCTCCAGGTATTCTAAATCAGTGGTCTTGACTCGGGAGCAAAATTTTTCAAAAGCTGGTGCTAAAAATTATGAGCACAAAATGTTCTCAAATGTTTTACACATATATGATATATAGGAAGCCACCGACCTACATAAAGTATAAACGAATTTTTAGCCATCGCAGCTCTTCATATGATGATGAAATTCAAGCCTCAGAGAAGAATAAGTTCAGGCGAAACTGATCTAGAGCTCCCAAACTGATCAAAGCTCCCCTCCCTCCCCCTCCCGTACGAGCGAACGCCGTGAGTGCGGGGGAAGGAAACGAAAGGTTCTGTTGCAAAGTGACCAAAGTCAAACACATATTCACATATTAAAAAAATAGTAATGAGTACTAATTTACCGAAAGTGGTGCATCGGTAAACTATTATCATGTTTCTACAAGCTTTTGTCCACGCAATAAAAGTACTAGAGCAGTTTGTCTTGATGGTGCGCTACGTACCACAGGGGCTGAGAGGGTTGAGGAATTAGGACACCTCTACTGTTATTCTGGCAGTCGAAAGGTTCCGCTGTGTTGGTGAAAAACTTGATGGAGTCGGGTGAACGCTTGAATTTTGATTCTTCGGTAATTATCTCTACAAACAGAATAGTGCTTAATCCACCTTACGCAGAATTCGTTCCATATTCCAAAGTAGGGAATGAAATGCATAATTAGGTAGAGATAGGGCGGGAATAGATGGGACGTGGCTCATGTAAAAAGTAGCTGTTGTGAGAGCCCCGATTTTTCGTTCTGGAAAAGAATTCGGCAAATTTGTTTCAGAAAAGGATATTTTGGCAAGTTTCAAATGATTCCATTATTAATACTGAAGAATACTTTCGAATTTAAATTATTATAAATGAAGAACAAGACCAGTACTGAAGACTACTTAAGAAGGCCGAGGAAGGCACAGACCGAGGAAGGCACAGACCGATGAAGGCACAGACCAATGAAGGCACAGACCGAGGAAGGCACAGACCGAGGAAGGCACATCTGTCATAACCGACTCAAAACTATATGCTGTCACCACACGTCTCCTGTCAATCTAAAAACATGATCCACTATTCATTTCTGAAAAACTACATTGCACTAGAATATTGAACATGAACTGCGGGTAAAGCCAGCATTCGTATAGTAAACGCTTTACTTTAGTGTTTAGGAATTCTTCAACTTTCGTCTGTGCTTTGATTCCAGTATATCCAGAGTGATTGCGGAGAAAGAGTTTGGGTCCGATTTCTGTCAGGATGTATATCCCGACATGCATCTTAGCAAGACCGAAATTTCACGATCATAAAATGTCCATGTGGTAAGACGGGGATAATTATTAGTGCTGGCATGTGAATATTCGTCGTGATTTTTTGGATCCACTGGACTTTGAAATAATAGTTTTGGATGTGACGAAATGCAGCACTGAGCTGTAGGATGTTTTTTGTGATGCCCAGACTTAGTCAGAATTTGAGGGGACGTCACTTTTTCTGTCTTGCTGTTGTCTGTGCAAAACTTGTGAAAAGGTAACTGATTATTTTACTTATTTCTGTCTCATGTTCACTGTCGAAGTTGTGAAATACAGCAAAAAATTTGAAAACCATGTTTGTGAGTTGATTCATTTGTAATCTACAATATCAATAAATAATTGAATTGAAGCCTTCTAAAACCCATTTCAAATCAAAAATAGATTGCGAATAATTTGAGCAACTGAATACCACTATTTTCAGGTTCTAGGTCCCTGTGACAAAGCCTTGCACAGCTGCAAAACGACATGTTACCTGTAAATCTAGCACGATTAGGGTTATCTAGAACACTTCAAAATATTATCTTGAAAACGATGAGCTTATACACAAAGACATGTCGTCTCAACAATGGAGTAAAATTACTATTAAATATGAAATTAGCTCGGATTCTGAGCTAGCACATGAAAACAACGGAAAAACCCGGAAATTGAGAATTTTTTGAGTCGCTTGTGACTACCAGAATACAATAATATCGCTCGGAAATCCTAGTTTTCATCGAATCCGTCGCCACAAAAAAATGCTAGAATAACTCGGTACCTTTTATTACTCCTCAGAGGTTTGAGGTAATGACCATTGTGAGGTTATTTATAGGATCTAATGCCATCGTGGCCACCTCTGAAATGACACCGCTTGCGGTGTGGTATTGAGAGGCAGGGATACAAAGTACCAACGATTTTTATGTCTTAAATGAACCGTAACTCGACGTTAATTGGCCGATACTAAACCACACATCCTGAACTTCACGACCGGCGCCTATACAATTAAGATTTTTTTGAGCTGGAAGAAGTCATGAGGGCTAGTGAATAAAAATAACCGATGGATTCGAATACTGGTAGATTTGTAACTTATAATTTGCAATCTAATATTGCACTTAGGTATTAAGATTTAAATTATTTTAAATCAAATGATGGGAGTATGCAAATTTTTATTGTTGCGTTCCAATGCCTTGAAAGTTATTTACCTTTCAAAACTTTGAAGAGGGATTTTAAAAGAGGAAATTTAGACCATATTTTGGAAGATGTACAAGAGTACATAGAGGAGAAGAGGTGGAGAGGTCTCTGTGAATAGTCTTGGTCGCATATATCCCGTCATTGAATGGTAATTTTTCACATCCAATAGATCAAATTTGACTATACAGATTCTAAATTTCAATGTAGTGATTCTGTCTTCTTAAATTGTTTACTCTTAGATTTATCACATGTTCTTTTCACATTGATCGTGCATTTCACAACACATGACTAGGATCCAACCAGACTGCAGGAAGTGGTAGTCATATGTGTGTTTTTTCCTTAGATAAAATCCCAGAAACTTCGATACAACTAAGGGTTTTTACCCAACTACATTTAGATAATTATCTATGATGACGCAATGATTGAAATTGGAAAAATTTATATAAGAGAAGAGCAGTGGTATCTATTGGAAAAAAGGTAGAATGAACGTTTAATAGGTATGGCCTTTACATCGTTTCGTATATACGATTTAAAATAAACGAAATAACACAGAGTTCATTTCCAAATTCGGAAGAATATTGTCCTCAATTTCTAGAACCGTGCTCGAGTCTGAACTGATCCGAAGATCAGGTGTAAAATCAGGGATGACAAGGGTCAGCTATTTTGTCTAATGCACAAAAGAGATATTTATGGGGTAAATTGACATCAAAATTGTACTGTTATTGCTAACTCTTTTGATGACGCTGATTAACTTTGATGAACTTCTCAAATGACGGGTACTGAAATTAAGTTTCAAAGCGAGGAAGCTATCGTGAATTTCTTTTCGATTATTTTCAGTGCAAGCTGCAGCCAGCCAGTAAAGAAAATAAAGAATAGAAGATTCATAACCATTGACTTTAGAATATGACATCTTTTTTCCATTCTGAAAGAAACGTACCGATCAAATAGTTATATAAAATTTTTGCTGGTCAGAAACAGAAATCGCATCATTGATGAGGTTCGTAGAATTTGGCTAGACTTAGACAAATGTGGGTATGGAGAGCTTTATTTATTCAAAAATATTTGTAATATTAAACTGCGTACCGTGAAAGAACTGATAAAGATGGTTACGAGGGATTATTCAAGAACAAAAAACACAATTTTAAGAATATTTTTATTGGTTTTCTACCGGCATCGCACCTGCCTCATTCGAGCCTAGATTTATTAGCAGTGAACAATCAATTTAATTTCTCTCAATTAAGTGTTTCATGCGGACTTAAATGAGTAATAGGTACATTCTGATAGAAATCTGGAAAAATAAATTAGCATCGTTTACCTTGTTTGGTGGGCGGTGAGGTGTTAGCACAGGCAATGAATTTTCTCAGCAAAGCATTCAGTACCACTGCTTAATCATGACCTAGTTTCTTTGAATTAGCCTTCGATTTCTTTACATGAATTTTTAGTATCATGGCTAAAATTAAGGTGGAAGGCGTTAAAATACCCACGCTGATGAGGTCAAGAGGGGAGGAAATGGTAGGCTCATCTTACAAACCCAAATCATCGTAATGAAGTGAACAGCTCTGCTGGTTTTGTGGCAGGGGAGAAATCATTCAGTGCCTCCGGCAGTTCTCGCAGCTTTTAGAGCTCGCTGTGCTTGTCTATATCCATTGTGAAACACACGTTCGAAGCCCATTTTTGAACCCTTAATTGTTAACGACGTATATTTCAAGTGCATAATTGAAGTCCTTTAGCCAGAATTACATACTTACTTTTTCGCCCCATGAGGCACGCAAGAACCCCAAAAAGTTAAGAATATGGCATGGGTGAGCTGTCAGTTGATTTTAGGCAAATTTTTCTTTTCCAGAAGTAGCCATAGCCATCAAGATAGTGAATAAGCAACATTTCTTGATCCCGGCGTGGTAAGTCACCAACATTCTGCTACTTAGTGCCTAGCTCCAGGCTTGAACCCTAATTGCCCAGTGAGGTTCATGGAAAACAGACGCTTAAATTCTTTAGATCCCCAGTGAAACGTACTTCTTTTGGCTGCTGTGGGCGAACAGAAAAGAAGATCTGTCCACGTACTTACATCCCATACATGCACGAAGAGAGATAAAATATTATTTTAACAATGAAGACAACTATACAAGCTCTGGTAAATAAAATAACGAAGATGTTACTTCAATCAAGGATAAATGTCCCAAATGAAAGCCGGTAGTTCACTTGCTCCAATGACGATATCAAAATCATTTTAAACGAGTGTTAATGACATAAATATAAATTCAAAGAACTGAATTGTTGCCTTCAATCTAAAAATTATTCACTAAAGAGTACAGTTTAAACGGTTTTAATTTTATTTCAAAATTTATTTTCAGAAATTTGTAAGTAATTTTGCCTTAGAACTTGGGTGGAAACTCAATCATGGACCGCTCCGCTAGTTCTTGTTATGGTTGTGTAAACATAAACAAAATACAACGCAAAATGCTAGGCAAACAGTCGAAAACATCCGAAGAGAATTATTCAGAATTTAAAAACCTTAATTTTCAAGTTTTTGGAAATGAATATATTTTATGGACATTCTCCATCAAAAGTAAATGGTTGTCGTAGATTAATTGACACGCTATTCAAAGTCATTTATTTTTTTCTTTCTCTTAAAAATACTACAGAACAAGTTTATTTCTCAGCATAAGAAATACCCTATATCGATAGAGCGTGTGCAAATCATTAGCAAAAACTTCTAAGTCGTGGTAATATATTTTTTAAAGTTCCTTGCAGTGGTATTCTGAAAATAGTCATATATCAGTGCACATGTGATAATAAATGAGATGACAATTGTACTTCTTATTCTCGAAGTGTCGCTTGACAGACTCCCATGGTTTGTGTTCTAATTGAGGATGGAATTGAAGAAAAAGATGTCATGCATGCCTGAAGTTTATAATTACGCTACTGCCGCTTTGCCACAAAATTGTCGTGTAGGGACAGTAATGTGTATTATACATCAGCTTGGGGCCAAGATCATCACTTTCACTGTACGTATGAGGCGAGAAACTTTCTTACGCAGTTGTGGCGAGCGTCAATATCATTTGCCATCCCACTTAGCATTTTGAAGCACCTATTGAGGTGCAGATGGTGCCCCATGTTGCGTGGTTCCTTCGACTCAACATTGGTGATCTACAACATGTAAGTGCACCGTTGTGGTACTCAAGTACGGTTGGTAGACATCTTGTGAGCAGTATGTTGAAGGGTAATTTTAGAGCTGGTTGGTATCATGTATTTAGATTGAGATAAAGACTTTTATGTTTGATAGGTATGGGAGTAGGATGAGACGGTGAAGCATGCATGGTGTTTGGCATCGTGTGAGTTGTAGGATGTGTTATCATGAGAGTGTAGAATGAAATTGAGAGGATTCTAGGTTTGGTACACACCATATCATATAAGCTAAATGAAGTCAGGGGGGTTGGACTTCAAAGCTAGATCAGTGTTGTGCGATAGTATAATAGATTGGATGATGCAGAGGCTTGTGCTGACGGCGGTAACTTGGTTCTGATTACGTGGGTAAGTAGTAACACAGTTGCGTTGGTGGAAGTAGTGCATAAATTGCTTCAAAGCAAATAACATTGACACTACATCAAAATGACCAATTTCAAAATATAAAGTCACTGTGATAGACTTCAATATATTATAATTTGTTCTAAATAATTTTGAATATATTATTCTTGTTTTAATTCATCAATTCAGCAAGAAAACACCATCAATTTGAAGGTATAACAATTTTTTAATCCATTCTGGTCATTTGAAGGTATGGGTCATATTGACCCACCTGTCCTATAAGCGTCCATTCGTACGTATCAGCTACCAAAAATTACGACGCTTCGAGTTGGGTTAGGAGAAAACCTCAGCCCTGGGCACCCAGCTGCTCCGTGGAGTTCATTGCAGGCATGATGGGGCGCTCACATAGTCCCAGCTTAGATCTGTGATAAGTAGTAGTGGTAGTAGTAGTAGTAGTTGTAGTAGTAGTAGTAGTAGCAGTAGTAGTTGAAGTAGTAGTAGTAGTAGTAGTTGTGGAAGTAGTAGTAGTAGTAGAAGAACAGGGTTTCTAGCGCTTCAGTAGCCAGGCCTTTAACGCACCTAAAGCTTCAGAGGCTCTGCTATTAAAGGCTCTCATCTCACATGAGTCGGGCGCATGAGGCTGACATGGGCCATACAGTAGAGTGCGGTCGTGTGGATGAGGTGGACCTTCTTTAGTCGAAGTGGTGCGGCGTAGAGACTTGTACTGACGGAGAAAAAAAGAATGTTCACATCACGTAAGACATGGGTCCGATTACAGTGTAAGTTAGATACTGTAGAAGTCAAGGCCAATATGTGTGCTATATGACTAGTTAAGTGGGGTTGGTCCGATAAGTTCATTCGGTATATAAACGTTGGTTCTCTGTCGTTGGTAAGTCGGGGTGATATGAAGTATGGATGGAAAGTTGTAGAAAAATATTCGTGAATTGTGCTAACCACAAACACTGAAATATCGACAACGTATCGTGCCTAAAATGTGGCTAAATTACCTGAAATTTAGCGCCAACATGTGTTTAAAGAACACATGTTGCCGGATTGCATCTGTTACGTTGATGACAGGAGTGTATAGGGATAGTGTAGAGGGGTAGAAACAGGGAGGCGTATCGAGGGGGTAGTAGGATGTAAGGGAGATAATGGGGAGGTGGATAATAGAGATACCGGATGGAATAGAAACAGAATAGAAGTGCCGGATGGAATAGAGGTGCTGGATGGAATAGAGATGGAATAGAGGTGTCGGATGGAATAGAGATGGAATAGAGGTGTCGGATAATAGAGAGAGCAGGCCGGATGAGATGAGGTTGGAGGGATGTATACACACATGTGTAGAGAAATTGTTGAAACTTCTCATTAACAGTGTACCTTAAAAGCTCTTCAGAGACCATTCGCAAGATGAAAATCGAAAAAATGCGTAATTTACTGTTTTATTAGATGTGTCGCTAAATATCTACGTTAAGAACAGAGTCAAACGACATGCGTTTTTAATTGTTATCAATTCATGTGACTGCATAGCTCTAAGGTATAAATCTGTGTCCTGGTGCAGCTAAAACAAATTTAGGACAAAGAAACACCTGGCTGGGAACTGCAACGTTTTAATTTTGTTCTGGTCAGTCCTGGAACACTCTAAATTACCTTACTTAGTGTTTATTTTCTGTCATTGAAAAATGTTTTTTTCAGAATGTCGCAGAAAAAGTCTAGCGACAGAGAATGAATCATGTCTCCGCCGTGTACAATTGCACCCAATGGTATAGTAGTGGCGACACCTGCGCACGGCACGCCCGAGTCGTTTTGTGTCGTCAAATGTACGTGTATTTCTGGAGTTTGCGGCTAAAAAAAGTATTTCTGTAGTTTACATAAAAAAATACATTTCTGTAGTTTGCGGCTAAGAAATGTACTTCTGTAGTTTGCAGCAAAGAAATATATTGCTGTAGTTTGCGGTCAGGAAACGCATTTTACTACAATAAGTAGCACGACTTTTTAGAAAACAACTTTAGGTGCTTTCAGTAAGAGTGCAGCATAATACGTGTCAATTTTGCAATATTCTCATCCTGAATGAAGTCCAAAGTGTCCACGCTTAGGCAGAGAATGCCCCTTCACAGTTCCTGGTCCAGAGCGTGCGGCTGCCCGCTCTTCCTGGCGAACTGGAGGACGCTCTGCTATTGTCGCTCTTCAGGTCCCACGCGTCAGCGATTGCATCGAGGTTTGCAATAACAACTTCATTCCAATTCATCTTAAGCAGTTAAATCAGGGGCTCATACCAGCAATATCAATCAGTTTTATAAGAGTTTCTCACGCTGAAACGCCCTGTCGGCCAGCATGTCAGCACTGTCATCCTTGCATCTCTGTAATAACACTTACTTCATATGTACACGCAGCGTCTGTCTCGTGTCTAGTTCATTATCTATCTTTTTTTATTACATTGGAGAACTTTGTCATGTGTAAATTATGTGTCCTAAATAAATATTTGAAGTATTTCGAAAATTTCGAATGAATAAAATGTTTCAAATGTTCCAGATATCTAAAAAGTGTCGCATGTTCCCAACTAACCTCTGACGTCACAGTGCTATGCTGAGCCACCAGCTGATACCGCGTGAGTTGGGTACCGGCCAGCTGGGACCGCGTGAGTTGGGTACCGACCAGCTGGGACCGCGTGAGTTGGGTACCGGCCAGCCCGGGGGCCACCTTGTATTTCTCGTGACCATCACGACTCGCCGTGATGGATCGGCCAGCACGTGTGATTATCTCCGCAGTTTTCTTTTTTGTTTTCTGTGGAAACCTCGAAGTGAAGCTGTCGTGTTAGAAATCCTGGGATTTGAACTGAAATCTATTACGCGGCTGTATTTTCTGCATAGAATAATTGCACGTCCGTCCTGGGTACGCAGGAAGTTCTCCATTTAGAAACGAAGCGTTTGTTACTGTAGAGTATAACGAATGTCATTTCACTGTGGAATTACACCAGCCAGAAATCACATTGTTAACTATTTCTGTACTATGAAATTGACCTCTAAGTATAATAGCATGCAATAAGGGACTGCGATATTTAAGGTGATGGAGATCGACAATTTCTCACGCATAACAACAACCATTTGACTGAATCTATTTTAAATTAGTTGTTACGGGCTATAATGGAGAATATTAAATTGATTAGAAAGAATACTATTCCATTAGGGAAAATTCCCTTTCACACGCAAGAGATATGAAGAGCTACATCGTGCAGAGTATTTTAACTCACGATATTTTAATTGAAAACATCATCAGGCAGATAAACTTAACTCTCAACGCGTGCAAAAGATACATCAAAGATAACTCAAAGTCAGTGAAGCTATCAGCACCAGTAATTCATGTGAGAATTTCTTAAGGTAATTTTCTCCATTCTCGAGGGTACAGCGGCCGTGACTGAGAGCACTGATTATACAGCTCGGGACGTTTCACCTTTAGGGAGGATACGAGAGTAGGAATATTTTCTACTCCGTTGTAGAAAAACATCACGTTTGCATCGTGGTACGTGTGCCCATCCCTTGTTTTATTTGTGCACTGATCTGCTTCGTGAAATTTTTAGTTTTTAAATGAAAAAATGCAAAGACGATGATCGTTTTAAGGACTCTAAAGCTCAAAAATAAGCGACAAAACACTAGAAATAAATGTTCGTGAAATTTTTACTTCAGTGATTTCTGGCTCGAGGTGCGTGTTTTTTTGCTTAAGGCGATAACGATGTGTACCGAAGTAAAAGGAATACAGCGTGTCTCTATTTAAATCTGTTATTTTTTTATGACACTTTCTGTGGCCATTCGTCTTCTATCGATAAAAATTTGCAGCAGCGTGCACCACTGTTACCAGTTCTTGTAGCATGCTACATACGTACTAAACTAACATTAATATTTTAACTACTATAATAATTAAATACTCACGTGTTGCCATAGTCAATGTACATGATATTCCATCTAAGCATCTGGTGCGTCTCTCCTTGTTGGGAATGTGCATTTCGCGTACAGCGTCTGGTATCCTGTCCTGCAATAAAGAACAAAGCAAAAAATCAATATTCCACGAAAACAGTTCAAACAAACAATTTATTACCGCTAGCGTTATTTCGGCTAAAAATTACAGACACTGATTTATCAACACTATGTGCATGTCCACTTGAATATTCTGAAAGATGACGCAGTGAATATTTTTAAAGAGGACAGGTGATTGCACACAGAAGCTTAAATTATTCGGATGATTTTGAGGTATTGTCATGCAATATAGAAGCATAGCTTTTACCAACTTCCTCTACTTTGCATTCATTGGCATATTGCTCACCTGTGTAGCGAGGGAGTCGAGCCGCACGAGCGCAGTTCGCTGTTTCGGTGTGCACACTACAGCAGGACCCCGCCCCCCACTCGACCGCCACTAAGACGGTATCTGAAGTTTCAGTTCACCCAGTAGCTACGAATTATTTTGGTAACTAGCAGACGGTAAATCTGACGTAAAATATTGCTATTTTCAGTATCACTGATACGGACTGCCTTCTCTTACAGTCTCGCTGATGAGGAATACAAACCAGGGAATTTTCTCGCTCTAAATCCTTAGGAGCGTGACAGAAAGACGGACGGACAAACCAAGTAACCAAGCTACGCTGGGCTATTAATATACTGTGGGATCAGACTGGAGTTAGCTCTGCGCGAAGAACTAGCAATAGCCTAAGGAAACGCTATCATATATTGCCATTGGTTTTCATAGGGTTAATATTAAAATATTTTCAACTATACCTTCAAGATGGGTCCTGGGGGTCCTGTATTCAAACAAATTATAATTCATAGAGCAACACCGATCAGCCAAACTTGCATGACGGTTGCCTCACTACCTCACCCAGGTCTGGCAGCCTCAGGCATCGCTCCGGCAGTACGGACAGCTCCTCCGATAGCGTAAATTTCCGACCGTAGCAGTGAGCGTGGCACCTCTGAATGTGTGTAGGCCTTGTCAGACCAACTCCATCGTCGAATTAGCGCAAATAATTCAACAAACATGCGATAATTCAGCTCTATTATAATGCGACAAGCTCACATATATATTTTTGCGTGTAACCATTTATTTCTGCTCTGAAAGACTCAGGAGAAAATCTCAGGGTCTAGATTCTCGGGCGCGTATCACTGATACAGAAACCAGTCTGTATCATAGATACAGAATGAAGAGATTTACCGTCATTTTTGACAGCAAGGGGCCCTAGTTGTATAGTAAGCAACGTATATTACCGTTCAGTCGATCGCAGCCCTGGTATAGGGGCTGCCTTCTTCACCATTAGTTACTTAGTTAAATTATTGCAGCGTAATTGCTTGCGTATCTGAACTTGTAGGAGCGGAACTGTAAGAGATTTAGTTCATTTTTACGTTTAATATGGGATCATTTTTCATCATTGAGCTTACAGACACTGAATCTCAATCTAATGATTATATAATTTAAATCGATTATTCGAGCGTTCTTATGGGAATTCATGTATCATTTTGAACATTTCTTTAAATGCTTTTCCAAATCGCTTTCATTTAATCATGTGTTACGACAAGTGAAGTCTAATATTATAGCTGAGAGTTCACAATAATTACTTTGATAAACGCTCTGAGAACCTAAAGTGTGACGGCAGAGGAAGAGTTGTAGATCCGGGCAGTGTATCACATCGCTCGAAATTAAAGGATTCAAGATACAACATAAGAAACAAACAAATAACGCTATGTATGGTGAAAAAAAAGGAGATGAGGCGTATCTTTGATACGAACCTCGCAAGCTGAAAAAGAGAAGCATTTATAAACATATATATTATATGACAACGTAATATAAATATCTGACAATATATTATATGACAATATAATACATTATATGACAATATAATATATATATTTTTACGTAAAATGAGAGACTCAACCGGTAACTAACGGAAAAGGAACAATTAAATGGTAAAAATGAAATTAAAAAATGGAAAAAGATTTTCAAGAAACTTTTTATATCCTTTCTTTGAATGTTTATTTACTGAAACGTAAAGTAAAATTTTTTTGCTCTAAGTGAATTCTGCCTTGGCAAATGTGTTACAATTTGAAATACAAAAAAGCCTGCTAAAGATGGTTCAAAGTCAGCTAATCTTTTAATACCGACAATTCTTATGAGAATTTTATATGTGTGGAAGAAACTCATGATCATAAAAGCGGGTAAAAACTGGGTTTTCTTGACAAAAATACAGAATTTTAATGGGAATAAAACAAAACGTCTTAGCTGGAGCAGAAAATTACAACTCACAGTACAGATATCATCGATTTGAGAGTCTCTACTGCAATGTCAGGGGCCGCAGCCATGTAATTCTGAGGCAATTCATATAGAAATAAATATAAACGCCAAATAGCGTTCCAGTACAGCCGATATAACGACTGAGGTAGGACTGCAGCCTATAATTAAGGTTCCATCAATTATACGGAAACCAGAACTAAGCTTTCGATGATTGGAATTAGGGTATCCTATAATAACTATAGGACCTGTAATTTCGCTCCCATGATTATTTTGAAGCTCATTGCATATGGTCGCTTCAGATAGTTTCCGACAAAACTGGGTGACTTATAAAACTTGTATGTGGCCTCCAATGATTACAATTACTTATGTTTAGGACTCAAGATCTAGAACTAGAAACTAGAAATGGCCATTTAAATTCTTACGCACAGCAAATATCCCACATTCTTTCAGTGCAATGACGACCATTATCCATGGCTGGGTATGGTGTCAGGAGGCGTGCAGATGGAACAATTTACACGGAGAGTTAAATTAGCTCACTGATTTCATCTGCGAAATTGAAAATGCAGTGAAAAATTCAATAAATGTCTCCGAAACATTGATCTGAACTGTTACTGTGCAACTGAAATCGACGCTCGCGGAGGTTTTCATGGAGAAATTCTTCAAGAGCTGAAATAAAATTCGTGTTAAATGCATTTCAAACCACAACTTGTGCATGAATTACTGCCCTCTGTGTGTACAGTTTGGCTACGAGCGGATAACTTCGGTGATCGCCGTGATGTTGCGCTGGTGAACATATTCTGCTAAAATTGACTCGGGCGAACTTTCGGGATGAACTTGAGGAGAGTCGCCATGAATTCATTTGGAAAAAATAAATGGGTCAGGGACCCGATTGCCAAGAGGACAAAGTTGAATAAGGAACTTTAAAAAAAATACATGTGTATTAGATGATAGCTGTCACTATTTTCATAATTTTAATAATTACTGTACCGTTCTGCGCACAGTATTTAATTATCGAAGTTCAAACTAATTTATGTGCTCATTTAAATAGTCACACCTTTTTTCATTTTATGAGGATTTCACCATGGATTTTCAGTGGGAATTCATTTCAACTCTTCATTTCAAGTCAAGAGTTATGCCGCAAATGCCGTTTGTTACTTGAAGTATGGCACAAAGGTTCCGAGCTCATGTACAGCATACATGATTATGTTCCTAGTACCTGGGAAGTGGGTACGTATGAACTTTGCTAGGTAAGGGGCACCAATCTAAAGATTTAGAAAATAGTTCTCGGAAAGATGCCATCTTGGAGGCATTCAGAGCTGGTACTTTCTGAATGCAAGAGAGAGATAATATTTACATCCGTAGTAACTGTGTAATACCGAGGAACAGGACTACCAATTTTGGGGAATAGGACTACCAATTTGGGCAAAGGGATAATCGTAAAGCTGGGCTTTGGGGCCTGGGAATGTGCATCATGCGAGTGGCACGTGTGGACACAACGGATTCGTTGGTTTGTTAGAAAACGAATAATATCACACAATATGATTTTTGTCCATGAAAATTACGTGTCATTTTTTGTCTTTTTATTGCAAAAACATATGGAATTCCACTATTCGTATGTTGCTTTGCTCTGTAATATACGTGTGGTGTTATGTTCATTACTGGTATTATATTGAAGGGACAAATTTGGTCTGTATCATGCGCGCGTTATGTTCATTACTGGTGTTATATTGAAGACGTAAATGTGGAAGTTCAGTGACCTGACCACGACAGCAAAGTTCGAACTTTAAAATTATTTCCTTTTATTTTCATTTTCCACAGTCACGAAGGAATGAGAGATTTTGGTATTAGTACAAGAACAAGACTTAAAGAAAATTTTGCTACACAGTGTAATACACAGTGTAATACATAGTGTAGTACATAATGCAAGTAGTTCTTACGGGTGTACTGCTGCCTTCTGTTGCTCTAGAGCCGTTCGAAACAAATTCTAAGCATTTACAGTTAATTTTACAAAGGCTTCTTTAATATATTCTTTCACGGAGAATGGGAATTCATCTCATGACAATTTACAGCGCTTATTTTTGCTGGGTTATACTGAGCATAGCTCTAAGGGGGTTTATTTTAAAAATTTGTGATTTTCATCATCATAGCCCAAATAAGCAGTGTATTTTTCTCGTTGTTCTCATTCTTCAACAAAGAAATGAAAACAACAAAGGGTGCACAGTATTTCCCTTGCTGATCAGTCAGACAGTCAAATGATAGGGTGCTTCAGGATCATTGATGCGTTGATACACCCATTCCTGTTTCCTTTTTGGACACTTGGATGACGTAACTGGTTTTATCCACCATAGATCTCGCTTCGTTACTCCACTCCTTGTACTTTCCAGACCCGTCCGTTGTCAGAGCGCCATTACGTTGCGTCGAACAACGTTCATATCTATGACTTACGCCCTACAATCCTATTGCCTTC
Organism: Orchestia grillus; assembly: GCA_014899125.1. Classification (NCBI taxonomy): domain Eukaryota; kingdom Metazoa; phylum Arthropoda; class Malacostraca; order Amphipoda; family Talitridae; genus Orchestia; species Orchestia grillus. Next base: position 52,366 of record VOMN01064600.1, read on the forward strand.
GAGGTCGATGGCGTAGGTATTTGTTGGCCAGGTTATAAAATTTTAAACCACGGATTTTTTCTGACCTAATTGTAGTTCGAGAATCTACAAATGTATTGCACGATTGTGTCATAGGCAGTGTTTCAATGGCGGCTCGATAGGCGCAGCATCGTTGAAGCGTGGGCAAAACTAGAAGAAACACCAGTCGATATCAGAGGAGCACCCATGATCGAAGAATGAACGTGCTTAATTAATCGGGAAAAAACTTCGCTACCATCGGACTGTGTAAGAACTCACGCAGGAAATCGTACATCTCGAGCTGCGGCGAGGTCTCCATCACTCATACGGGAGGAAACCCTGGCAATGCTCATGCATATTTCCTACAGCGCGAACGCCACTCGTAGCCACCAGGATTGCAGACTAACTTGAGGTGCGTGTTTACCATCAGTAAAAACGCTATTTCATGGCTAACTTGAGATATGTGTTTCCCATAAATACAAAACGCTATTTCATGGCTAACTTGAGATATGTGTTTCCCATTAATACAAAATGCTATTTCATGGCTTCCTTACCTAACTGCGTGGATCTCACGAGTTAAAATATATAATTGAATTCATTGATTTAAATTCGTTAATTGTATTTGTCAACTGGAATTATTTCAAATTTGAGTGACGGTCGAGTAACACTTTAAACACGTTCCTCAATTTTATTTTACTCTTTATTTGCTTCATTGCAGGGATTTGACTGCCCAATGCAATTTGAATTTTTAATGTAAATATTACTTCCCAAAATCAAGATTACTTATTGCATCATTCAAACTTAAGTTTGCCTAGTGCGCCAAATTATATAGTGCATCGATTGGCTGGTACCTCTCTTAAATTAAAATTTGAATTATTTTTCATCTACACTTCAGAATTGTAGAATCAAATTTTACTCACCTTAATTTTAACAATAATGATATATTTTGCACACGAGATGAGTTGCAAATCATACTTTTGTCATGCTGTTATTTCACTTTTGACATTTTAACAACTGAAGTTATTCAGCAACTGTATTGGTAAATGCCAAGGATAATATTTTTCCGTCTGTGCTTAGTTCGGGGAAATTTTACCTTGTGTTAACTTTACATTCAATATCAATTCTCCTAAGGGTTGAATTAGACCAAAGAAACCATATATAAGTCTATTCATCAAATGTTCACATGCCATAATTTACGTTGTTGGAGTAAGTATATTTAATTTGAAGGGTCGTGGAGCACACATATTTATTTGATCTTATGTTATTCCCTAGAAGCCTTGTAGCTTATTCGGGCCTACATGTGGTATATATCCTGATTCCGGTTCTTCGTCATTTCTGATTTGATTGTAAACCTGTATGTATCAGATGTAAATTGCTTGTTGTAAATAAATGTTTCTAAATTATCGGAGACAAACTGTCGTTCTTTGAAATAACGTTTGTACATATCGATAACACTAATTTTGGAGAGCATCATTCATTACTGCGTAAAGTTGCATGACACTGTATGTAGAAGCTACAAATAACAGACATAGCGATTAATTAATGAATGGAAACACGAACGACATTGGTAGCAGAGGCAAACTGAAGATGTCAAAAAGATGTCAAAAGTAAAGATTCACTTAGCGAATTTATCCTCACGAGAATCAGTGGAGTGAACATTGAAAGTTGCATGATTTTTTCAGAAGTTGCATCGTAGGTGGATGATCATCAGGCGTCTTTATTTATCCTACGTCTACTAGCATTCGATGGATTAAAACATCTTTATGTAAAGACTTTCAGATTTACAAAAAAGACTTTAGGAACACCTTGTATAAGAAATCAAAGACTTAGATGGTATGCTAACAATAGAGTGCAATCAGAGCAGCTAGCTGGAGCAGGGTTGTCCATTTTCACTAAGTTTGGGAAATTTTTTCTAAAAATTCTAAGTGGTAGAAACCACAAGTTTCCAGACACTCGTAGAGATGCATACAATGCATGAATGTTTAATTGAAAATTATTCATATAAATCTATCATTCGAAATCATTCGTAATGCATAGGCTGCATCATTTGTTTAATTGTTATCTATTTCAATGACCATCACACTAAATCTCAATATATCTATAATTCAATATATGATGTCATACAAAAGCCCGACCGCACTACCATTGATCGCAGAATATTTGTTGAACATCGTTCAATTAAATGCTGTAGTATCGTGAAATTTCGTGAAACTAGACCACGCCTAAGTAATGTTGTTCATAAATGTTATTGACATTATCTACTTTATAAGCAATAAACACCACAGATAACATGTGAATGCTGCTCGTTCCATGTGTTTGTAACAAATTTTATGTTATTTACTAAACACCTACCGAATGATTAGCCAGGAGTAACACTTTTTATGACACCCAGTATACAGATGGGCATTTACTGTAGGATCGCGTACAGATTTTCGCTTCGGTTTAAATCTGTCAAAAATAGGGGCCACAGCATTAAACTGTCGGCTCTGAAGCGCAATGAGGTAATATGTTATTTCCTTGCGTTCACAGTACTAGTTACGGTAGGAAATTATCCCATCTGAACATATGTATTCAAAGATGTCGCGGTGTCAAAGATTAGTCTTCGAACCAATAAGAAACCGAAATTAGAGGCATCCCAAAAAATGCGCTAACTGTTTGCTATTCAATGATTTCGAATTGAAAAAATTTCCACGTACTAATCTCACGTTGAAATGTGTTGACGTTATCAAATTAGTTAGACGTGGGTAGGCGATATATTTGCAAGTAACTTTCGCTCATGTGGAGGGGTCTCTGGTTTCAAATTTGTTGAATTTCAAACATTGAGGTTATTTTATTTTGCCCATCTGTATCAAAATAAACTGGGTGTGGGTTGCACTGAGCCAAGCACTTGGGAAATGTCCAATGGCTGACTTTAGTAAATTCACCTCCTGAGTTAAAAATCTTCCCCCTCTTTTTCTGCAAGACGGCGGAGGCAACAATTTCTAAGACTGACATCATAAAATCATCAAATGATACCGTAAGTAAATCACGAATCGAGTAAAAATGATGCTCCCAAAATTCTAAAGTTGTAAATACTTCAACTGCAAAAATTTAATTATCAAAAAACTCATTCCCGTGCCCGACATCGGGCCACGACGTACGAGTTTTGAGCTGCGTCATAAAATTCACGTCGATTAGCTGGGCACAAACCATTGACTTGGGGTGCAGGCAGATGCACTCGACCATTTATGATATATTCATACCAAGCGGATGGCGTGAACTATGAATGGTTGAGGAATGCAGTCGAAGAAATGTATTTTCTAGCATGTGGAAGAGCTGAATGTATTTGTGTACTTGAGGCAAATAATGACAAATATGAGCTTTCGGCTCCGAAAATAATGAATAATAACAAATTTCAGTTACGAAAATTAATTCGATTATAATGGTTCATGGGAAAATCAACAAACCTTGAACGCTTCGAGTACGAAATAACTCATCACTCCAGAGGTATTATTATTTAGTTGATCGGTGAGAAAAATAATACCATATTCCTAGCCAGAGCAATTCATCGGGTCACCAGGCAGTCGTACGCTAACCTACTTTTTCCTACTTAAAAGGAGCAAGTTTTTACGTGCACTCGCAGTTTGACGGATGACCGGATCAAAGGTTACCGATATGCAAGAATTGCCAGAACGACTGCAATTATTGTAATTTGATGGAGTATTTGGACTGAAATAACTGAAAAACTGACGCTGGTTTCAACACGGGTTGGAAACTGGGAAGATAAGGAAGCCGCCGAGGTAAAGTCGAACTCCTCCTAATGGTGTTCGACTACTCGTGAAAATGAGCTCCGAGCTTACCATTATTCAAAATTACCTTTAATTGCTTTTTAGGTCTCTATAGAGCATATTCCATCGCAACGTCGGTAGCAGAAATGAGAACTGTGTTTAACCATATATTTCGTTAACTATAGAAGAACAAATGCAAGTCAACAGCGTACGAAAACAAAATCTATAGTTAGACTGATTAATGATTTTTATCCGATTTGTTCCCGACTGAATCGAAGTACGTGAGTAGTTTTGCTTCTGTCCCATAATTGAAATTCTTTAGGGACGAATGAAACACTGCAACATGTTTGAAGTCGGCAATGGAGAAAGCGGCATTAGAGGAAGCAAATTATTTCTCTCCATACTTGTCCGGTTTAGTTGAAGCTAACCTTGCGGATAGGAGAAGCTCATTTGTAAGTTTAACTGTGTTTTTCATTCACAGTTTTCTTACACCCGACGGCAGGACGTCTACAATCAATTCATTGGGCGCACTCAAAACTATATTGTGAGTTTGGCACTAAAAACGATATCCTGCTTGGCTTCCCGTAAAAACGGCCCGTTTCAGCGCCGTGGAATTAGTACGAAGGAAGAGGAAAAACTCGTCACACAAAAACTTAATGATGGAGTCTTGCAATGACCGGACACGGCAATTTGAGTGTCACTGTTTGCGCGTTGAGTGAACGCGGCGAACGAGCAGTTTGGAGTGGAGGAGCAAGAGCGAATGGGAGGAGGGAGTGGGAGGTGGTGGATGATTTGAGCCATTGGGAGGTGGATTAGGTATGGGGAAGAGAAGTAATGTGGGCGAGTGTAAGCTGTAGTATATGGCGGTGCGACTATTTAACATTGCAAAGCAGCGTTAATTACGGTGTTAATTAAATCTACAGCTGAGGTCTACCACAGCTGTACTATAATTTGGCAAAGAGGAGATCAATCAATAAAAATCGGTTGCTTATCGCTTTTGCAATATCACAACGCTGGTAGTACTCCTAGTCTAATTATGGCGATAATTAGTGTGGTAGAAGTTTTGTATGGAGAGTTAGAGCGGTAGTTAGCGGTGCTGTACTGACAAGGTGCTGCTCATATACAGTATACCATTTTTCATTTCAAGGAGCCCCTTTGTGTATAATAATCTTTTTCGTTCGAAAAAAGGACACTATTTTAGATTATCACTTTCATTAAATGGAAGTTTTCAAGGCTGTTATAGAAGTCCTTTTTTGTTACAGCACATGTGCATTAGTTCCTTTACAAATATTCACTGAAAACTTTACAAACCGGGAATTTGGAAAACAATTATAACGCACAATTTCTGACTTTTGAGGATCCATTAACAAACATGTTATCTTGAAGGGAAGTTATTATGTTTTATTTTTAAAGAGCAACAAAGTTCTGAAAGATTATTATGCTTATTATTCGAAGCTTGAACGTTGTAGTTATTTGAATACAGGCAGATTTTAAAATTTCCAAAAACAGATTCTTCTTAACTTTTCCTCGGCATGCACGATATTTTACTGGCTCTGAGCGTTCCTATTAAGGAAACTGTTGTCCCACAACATAGCCTCCTCTTTGATCAACATTTAACTAAGTTTTCAATTAAATTTTCCCGTCGGTGACGCGCGCTGCACGGCTTTTTAATCATGTAAAAATGACTGTTCGATCCCAGGAACGATTCATAAGATACAGAGAATAATGGGAATCCGTTCCCGAGGAGGCGTGACGACGAAGCTGCCGTTCAGGAGGTAACTTCTTGCACGGACTCGGTGCCTCCGCCGTCCGCANTGTCTGACTTTCCGATGTTCATCGATAAATTTATAATCGATAAAAATACTCGGGTGACTGACCAAAATTTCAACTTTTTTGGTGCTCATTGATAGAGTTATTAAATAATTTATAAAAGAACTTGGGTGACCAAACTTGGGGCTAGTGATAGATGCTTCAACGATGATAAAGTTAGACTGGTAAACTGTCGCAGTACCGCGTGGCAACGCAGGTATTGCAAAGAGGACTTAGTGGAAACGATTGCAGGATTTTTCTTAAATGTTATGAGTCGAATTTTATATTTAAAAAGCGATGTGGCTGTGATTTTTAATTTTTGGGAAGAATTCAACGAGATTTGGGACTATACAGTGAGATACTTGAGAGAGCTGCAAGTTTTACGATTCAAAGTTATGAAATGCAATGTTTTTCTTCAAGCTCAGTGACATGCTCCCGCACCCCATGAAAAAAGGAAAAGAAAACAGGAGAAGGAATTCATAATTATGAATAGAATTTCCACATATATTTTACACAGAACGGGCAGTTCCCGGCGTCGCGAAGAAAACAAGAAGTGACACGATTTCTAACCTGCTGGAGAATATTTTCTAGTAAATACCAAGAGTAGTTAATTTACCTGCAATACAGAACTGTTGTGAATTTATCCTCACTCGCCTGGACTTGACCACTGTATTAGAAATGAACGCTGGGCTCAGAGGGACCTCGGCACAAGTTTTTGCACATTTTAGCACTTTGATTCGATATTCTCTTGAAATGACTGACGTGTAAATGGAAACATATTGTCAGCCGGTGCCAAAATATTACATGTGTATATCAGTGTATACCGATTGTGCTTTCAGGTGTAAAATAGGAGTATTAAATTTTACATCTCATCGCTAGGTATCGAGGAATATTATTGTATTTTTTTCGACGCTGCAATTTTCAGCTATCTCAGGCTAATCTAGTCACTCACTTTTCTGCCATAATTATCGAAATCTTAGTAATTTTAGCTCAATTGCTAATTTTTAGGAGTTATGAACCTGATATCTACTCCCATGTTCATCAGATTGATAAAATTTTCCTGACGTTCTGCATCGAAAACATATTTTTTTAGATTATTTATTTCGATCACTTCTCTCGTACGAATGGAATTATCGTAATTACATGAGAATATTTGCTACGCCGTGAATATTTTCAGGAGGGTGAATTTTTATTTGATCAAATCAGCGACTCGTATTGCATTCCTTTCTTTCGGCCTCAGCAATCGTATATACTTTCAATTAAATAACTTCGAAATTTACAGTTTGGCGAATTGCATTTCACTTGAAGTATGGCATTCTGATTTATTTTGAAACTTGATTCTTGAAAGTGGAGTGCACAGATAGCATCACACTTTCTGTCGCTGAAGTGAGAGTAGAAAGCGCAGGCGATTCGCTCGTCGCTTACAAGAAAATTTGTTCGTACCTTTTGGATTTTATTTTGAGTGTAAATGCCAACCGAGAAAAAACTCGCAGTGACCTTACATTTTTCCTGGGTATTTCTTGAGAAAATATTCTCGTTTCTCTACTTGCAGCTACTTACGAAGTGGCCTGTTGTAGCAAACTTGCAGGCTGATGACCGTCATCATTTAAAGAAGCTGAATGCGAAGTTTGCTTCATTGGTAGTAACGAATCGAAATGATACTGGAAAGTTTTGATCATCAAAATGACCGAGTGAAAAAGTGATCTCTTAGGTCAATATGAGAATATTATTCATCTGACATCAGTACATTTCCCATTCCTCCTTGACATTTATGGACTATGCTATTACTTCTACAAGATCTCTCAAAAAAATCAGCAAAGCTGCATAGCATAAACTAGGACAAATAGTTGCCATGCCTCTAGTCAGTAGTACCGCAATCAGCACGAATCCCGTCATTAGTGCATTTCACTACGGCACCAACACCATTCTTCAAGACGTTTTATCATTAAATGCTTTTATATTCATCACAGTAAAACACCTCAGCGGCACACGGAGAATTTCTCAGACTTATTCAGACGACTGAAGTCTCTGTCACTTAGTGTCAGGCGAGCCGCTCAACGCGCTTTGTTTTCCGCTTGTCTTTTTAGGGCCCGACGTTAATTTAGAAGAGAAACAATAACGTCATAATTCGCTTGAGACCTGACGTGTGTTTACGAAGTCCTCATTATGCGCAGGCTCAAAGCAACCGTCGTGCAGCGACTGCTGCAGGCGCGACCGACCTCTCGCGTCAACCGAAAGTTTTATTTCACTCAAATTGAGGTCGTTTGGCTTTCGAAGGGTGCATTTCACATCCACGTCACAATGCCAATTGATTGAGTTTGTTTCTAAAACAGGTGTGAGGTGGTGGCTAAATGCTTATTTGACATATGAAGGTCTAGGCTCACATTAGTTGTTCTGAATGTTGTGAACGCATTCAAAATAGCCGTGAGATGTCACGTTAGTTACGGCTCGCTAACAGAGTTCGCATTCTTTCAAGTTTATCAATGAGTAAAATCAGTGCTTATGTTGTGTATACAAAACTACCGCTAATTTACGGGGTTTTAAATTTAAACCCCTGCAGAGAGAAAATTGATCGCATGTTGACATGAAGACATAAACTTTCAAGTTATGAGCTCCCTAGAGAAAACTTTTGTGGAATTTGTGCATGGACAACACTGATGATGATTCCGAATGGAATTTCTGTGAAAATTAAGCGTTGGAAATATTTCTACCAAGGTATGGTCACTGTTATTATCAACGTTTTATAATAAATAATGCGGCAAGTTTGCGAATGTTTTGTGGGTGCGCATCCATTTACACACTGAAAGAATTAGGCATCAGAAAATTGAAAGGTCCACATTATCGAGTACGAATTCCTAACCAGCGGAAGTGTGTCAGAGAAGGAGTGCAGTGTGTATCAGTGATAGGGAAAACTACATCATTTCGTACGGGTTGAGCGTCATTTTTGACGGCATGCAAGTTATTATCATAACTTTCAAAAATATCCTACAAATCTTTTACGGTAAAATTAATATTCGATAAATAATTAATCCCAGCAGCTCGACCATGAGCTTTACTAGAAACGAAAAGAGACACAAGAATCAGAGGTGAAAACGGTTCTCATTTTGGTCTGTGATTCTTCTTCCCAACTTCAGGACGCGATGACGGAATATTGAAGACGGCGCATTCAACGAGAAATGAGAATCAAGGCGAAATTAGAGTTCATTTTATGGTCCACAACGGACTGCGATAGAAGAAGGACAGCGACCATTCGACTGGAGCTCTGGGGAAGAGAGTATTGCAGAGACGCCAATCTTATTTTGCTTCCACGTGAAAGGATTTGTGAGCACGCGTCTCTACAGGCGAGCCAAACGAATCATGAGTTAAAAATCTCGTCTCTATGATGGCATATACTGCATGTATGGCATATACTGCATGTATGGCATATACTGCATGTATGGCATATACAGTATGTATGGCATATACTGCATGTATGGCATATACTGCATGTATAACATATACTGCATGTATGGCATATACTGCATGTATGGCATATACTGCATGTATGCGTGAAGTCGAGTAACTGACGTACCATGGTTTAGATAATGAAGGCAACATGATCAATGAGCACGTTGAAGAATAATTTCGTCATCATTACTTCGGGAAATGAAATTTGATGGTAAGTGAGATGTACTTGTGTCTAAATAAAAGTATGCATGAATATGTATATCGGCGTAAAGAAAGGAAAGTGTGGGAAATTATCTAGTTATGGGTAGATAAATGGCTCAGAATTAAGAAATTTTAAAGCCCGGCTAGAAATATCTTTGGAACTTAAGTATTGTACTGGGAATCCGCTAATTCATTTCCAATAGCACAGCGACTTTAATTCAGCTCATTTATTCATTTGTATTGTGATCGATTATGGCATTGCGGTTGGTCACTACCCTACAAAACATTTATACTTCAATTACATGTAACTCATTCATTGGTTCTCCATAAACCATGAAATAGGTTTGACTAAAAGTTTAGTTTTTTCTGCAGATTTGCTGCTTGAGTTATTCCGAGCAGCAGTGTTCAAAAGTGCGTACATTCCCAGTTACATACCCCTATAGTAAGAGTTAAGCAGCACCGATTGGTTTCAAATTACATTATTGTGTGTGTATTCGATATCAAATCCTGGTTTTAAAACGTAGGCCTCTAATCCAAAAAGTACCATCTGCTATCTCGGACTCGGTCCAAATAAGACGTCGAGTAACCTCTCGTAAATGATCATTAATACATTGGAGTATATTTCATTGAAAGAACAAGGATTCGTATACATTTTATCCAACAAATAAAGCATTACAGATAACAGTGTTTTATCTTAGTAGCAGGACCTAAGCAAGACAAATTTTTTTTCCAGTGGGCTATTTTGTGAAAATTTTTTGTCATGCTTAAGCCCCAATACTAAGCGGAAATGGCGTTTCAAGACGTCCACTATTCTCCTAGTTAAGATAATACTGCATATCAGTCCTCCTACTACATAGCTGCTGACTCGCCTGACACTCCAGCATTCCCTAGGAAGACTTATTCCAAGAAAATCCGCCTGCACTCCTAGCTGTTGCTGCGAGCTGTGCACGTTGAAGACCTGTTTTGTCAAACAGATAACCTACGATTTCGATTAATTATTCAGCCAATTAATTTCAGCGGATCTGAATGGTAAATATTCATCAGTTTTCTGTATAAAATCATTTACTACTTTATAAAATGGTCACTGCAATTCCATCTTTAATTTGAGCGAGAGGTATGCATGAACCAAGACTATTCTGATCAACGAGCTCTGACGACTGAAATCGTCAGTTTTACAGCTCTCGAGAGCGATGCTTTTTTTCTGACAAGCCTCGCAATTATTCATTACCCTTAGAGCTCTGAGCCTCAATCTCTTACAATTAAAGCTTTATGTTATCTGTAGGGAGAAGAAAAAGATTCTTAATTCCGTCCCATTTTGCTCATTGCGATTCTATTGCGCCATTATAATTTGCTTCACTTTGATACTATATACAGGAGCGGCCTCTAATGGCCGGGGCCTTTCTTTTGTTCCCGTGAAAGCGGGCTGCTCGGTTTTTCGGAGATATACATGTTTTAATTGCATTACAGATTCCCTTAAAAGTAATGAGAGCTAAAGAAATTGATGTTTTTCGAGCCCCTCTTTTCGCCGGTCCCGGAGGCGCGAGGGGCGTTTTGAAGAGACGACTTTACTCGCAGGAATTTGTTGTGCGCTGCATTAGAAGCACGAAAAAATGATGAGGACGTTACGAGCTGCATTTCGCCTGTTTTACTGGAATCCTGCACTCTAGCGTGTCGTATTTTTCCCCAGTTTTGAGCTGTAAGCCTATTGAAAATTCTGTGCATTTACGACAACTGAACAAATTTTCACGTGAAATCTAATTTTGATGTCGTTATTTCAAGATAATATTTTTCTCTCACGAAATCAAAAGTTGAATATAGAGTTGTTTTGAAGAAATATCGATGCATTGCAATTCCAGCTTTGCCATTTTCAGATAAAAGAGTGATATTATTTTAAATTGGTTGAGACCTAAAATAGTTCTTACATTAGTTCTTCACTTTATTTAATATGCTCACAACAAGTTAAATCTAAATTATTACTTCTTCTAATATGGTTATATTTTATTTTATTAAATACAAATTTCTCTAATACGCCCTTACTTTTTCACGATGGATCTAACTTCAAACCGCGTAAACCAGAACGCCATGCCATAAAATTCCTTTCTATTCATAAATTTCACTCGAGATAAGTACATAAGTACATCAGTGTACATATGCAAGTTTCACTTCGCTACCGTCCAGCACGTCCACTCGTCTAGATGGAAATCAGTCCTATTCCTTTTTCCTACCTTCACTCTCAAGAAACTTGACATCTAAATATCGTGAAACTAAGAGGAAGTCAGCTAGGCTACAATTTACAGCTCCTAAAAGGTCAAATACGTTTCAGAAGCACCCACGTACAACCACCACTCAAATTTAACACTGCCCCAGCCCCCTACTGCCCTCAGGTATGGCCCATCACAGGGTACACTTGTGATTGCACTGTGATTGAAATTATTTCATGGTGGTCAATCATACGTAACTTCTGCTGATACACTCAGTTGGCATTAAGTAGTTATTTCCAAAATGTCAGTTGGGTGAGGTGAGGGATTCGGTGTTTACACAGCTGATCGCCGTGATCTGAACATAAAAGATACGGCATGGTGACGAAGAGCAGCAATTGGCTCGTCAAAGACCCGACCTCACCTATACGAGATCTGAGAAACGACTTCTGCTCCCTAAGTATTCCGGTGCTCAGGACTGAAACTAATGTAATAATTTGGAGATTTCTGAAATCAAAATTGGGTATTTTTCCCTTGTACTGACGAATGTTGCTTTTTCTGAGAGTATTGGCTTTCTGAATTATTTTAATTGTTAGGCAACATATTTTTTCTATGGATTTTTACTTTTCCTGTAATTTGTCAGACAAGAGCTAGTTTTACTGAGAGCAGAAAATCCTGGAGAAACAATAATAATTATTCACACATTGAGCTGGCAAAAATGTAAATTGAATTCCGGTTTTTAATTTTCGGTAAATGATTTTCAGTAACTATTCTACCCGATTTCCACATTCGAAATTGAAGTAAAGTCTGATTCAAATTAGTAAGTAAAATACCTTTCTGGAGAAAGAAAGTTAAAACTATTGTTATCACTTTTATTTTCTGTAGTAATACTTTATTTTTTTTATTGTGGTGGTGCACCATCGTAGAGTAAACAGTTTTAAAAGAGTAATTCCAATCAAATTTTTGAGTAAACCGTATGTTCACTTCATGACGAAAGATCATGAAAATGTAGAGAAGTGACAATTTTTCCAACTTGCCTAACAACTTCATAATAATTCACGTTTACTCAGAATCTTCTGTAACGTTTATAAATTTAGTGAAAGATGGACGCTGTTTTTTCTAATTTCCCTCATTGAGTACATGATCTTTTCGTACTTGATAAAAACGGTTGGGTAAAATTGCTCGATTTCCTTCATGAAATCTTACCAAAACTATCTACTTTCCACACACGGATGCTAGCGATACCTCACGCCATCTCACACAATTTCTGTGTCATTTTACTTAATCTCTCTCACCGGCAGGAAATGTAAAGAGAGCACCTCGCTCGTCTTTTCTTGTCTCGAGTGTTGAAATACGTTCGTCGTAAATCCGCCAAGTTACCCTATGATGGTCTTTATTTACCCTAAAAGCCTGTCCGTGTGACCGTAGGTTTGTTGACGTCCAATTGTCTGTTTTATAAACCAAGAAGATTTACGGCACATTGAACAGAGTCCGCGGAGACGCTTTATTTGTTTGAAAAATGAGAGGAACCATGCACAATGTGCGCCTTCACTGAGAGATAAATAAGCGCTTACAACTCCACTCTTTCCAATCGAAATTGCTGGGTAAATTTTAAGAAAAATTAGATCGATCGTGATTTTCACTGTCTCCTGTTTCTCTTGAAAATGGCAAGAAGTATTGAGTTTGTTTACAAAATCACTGCTAGTTCCCCTCAGAGTTTGATTGTAGTTTGGAAATTATGAATCACGGTGTAGCATTCCTCAATTGTGTATTCTTTTCGCACTACGCCATATGAAAAAGAACCAAAGTGCGGAATTCATATTCCTATTAACCGATGATGAACTTATGTATGCCATAAAAACGGTGGATTAATTAAGTGATGATATATTGACGCTGCTGAAAGAATTCGTAAATCCTCAATGGAAGCGTGTCAATATATGTGTATAAAAGTCATGATATTCATCATGGTCTACGACTGTAATGAACATAAATGAATAAACTGTGACGCACACAACATGCACGGTTGAATTTTTTATCTGAATTATTCAGAATTTTATTAATTTGGTGGAAGAACCCTAGAAAACATAGATCCAAGTTATGCTCATTTCTAAAACAGTGAACTTTTATATGCATAAAATATCCTACATTTTACAAACTCCTCTTTTGAGCGCGTAAAAGAAAGTCTTCCAGTCACTTACGATAAGTTTTAAGACCTTGAATGTTACGGCAAAGCGTTTTCCTCAATATTTTTGGCCTTTCTGTGTCCCTAGGTCCTTTTTTTCTGGGTCCGGACATAAAGCGTGGTTCTTTCTGAATGACTAATGCAATTAAAGCATTTCTATAAGACCTTTGGCAGTGTAAAAGGCTTAACTTTTGAGCAGTCTAGTTGCATCGTAAAGACTTCTTTTCTGCAGCTCTTTATCTGAGCATCAAAAATGGCTGCTATTGATGACTGCTGCGTACCGAATTAAAGTCTGTGTACACGCGTACTGACGCGTGGGGAGCATCGCTTTCGGACATCCACCTACTACAGAGTGGAGCGTTTAGGGATCATAGGGTCTCTTTCAAGTACATTCATGGAATCTGCGTTGTTTCTTTGAGTAAAAATAGAAGACGTTTTCTCCTCCCGCACCGGAGTGGCCACAAGCACAGCGCTGAGGTAACTTCTCCGAGTTGTTTTGGTAATTTTAGAACGTTGCGTTGGGATTTAGACTTGTGACTGCTACGTAGGCACTCGAAAGAAGAAATTTAGGGCAGTCAAAGGGGACTGTGACCCAATGGGATTGCTTGAAAAGCATGTGGTAGTTAATTTGTGGCTTCAGCAGTATATGACACCACACTCACGCTTTTCGATAATTTTTTATCATACTATTGCTAGGTGAAACAATGTACACACGGCTTATGCGGTTGTTCAAATAACTTGCATTTTCTTTCCAAGTTTGGTCGATTTGCAGAATTTTAGCTTTCGCTCTGTTTATGTTTTCCAAAACACTTACGGACTCGAAAGAGTTTAGTTCAGTGTTGCTTTCTTAGTTCACAGTCAATCTTTAATGAAACGAGAATAATTCGAAAAAAATTGGAATACGAAAAATTTTTGGAAAAAATTTCCACATTTGAGTTTCACTCGGCTGACACGGCATTTTGTCGCTCAAATATATTTTTTCCACGCTGTGCGTATGGTGGAGGTGTTAACGAAGGGGACTTTAACATGAGACCAAGTCCATAAAAGTTTCATGAAAAGTAAATTCTTTTCGATTTTGATTGAAACCATTGACTAATTTAATAATTATTTTCGATAAAGAACATAGAAGAAGAATGAAATCCACACCGGCAGTCAGAAGTGATGAATAACTTCTTTCCGATGGGACATTGAGACAAGGCGAGTCCTACTTAGAGAAAATATAAACTGCTATGCAGTGTAGAGCTAAAATCTTGTGTATCTCACCTTGGTACCACGTACACTAGATTCTGATACTTATTTGTCATCTTTATACAAGGTAAACTTGCGTCAACATCAAAATAAATTCATCAAAACGAGGTTCAACATCTGAGCCTAGGTCTGTTCAACTTTGGGATCCTGGACTCTCACTTTTGAGGCTCTTTTGATATTTTGCTTTTTACTGGTACTGAGTAGGTGTGTCGAGATGTAAGTATTAACGAGCAGTTGAGCGCTTGTTGAAATCACCGTGATGCTTTTTCTTATATCTGTTGATATTAAATTCATCAAAATTATGATTTTGATGGTCAGCTGCAGGAAACTCAAACATATTTACTCAAAAAATAATGAAGAACAATTTTACCTTCCTTTTACTACTAAAACGAGAGCTCGCGATGCGCTGTAGATTATCCGAGTTTTTAATATTTGCTTCAATTTCTAAATTCCATCTTCGAGCGAAGCTCATCCTCAAACAACAACCAGTTTCCACAGAAACATGTTTTTTTATCGATCGTTGTTCTCAGGTTTATCTTGCTTAAAAGTTTTTTACCGGAATATAAGTTTTGAAAATAGTTCCCTGGACATTCATAATGTTATCGTTTGAGACTTGCTAACGCTTCTTTATTTCCAGAGCGAAGTAAAAACTCCGTGTTAAATCGGGGCTTAAACTGCCCATGGGGAAGAGTAATTACGCAAGGCCACCATCATTCTATAAAACTTCAGAAATCTCATCATTTAATATCATCATTACGCCATTACACTCGATCTGTATTCCTGACACGACCAGGGCAAAAAACTTTCCAATTTCCGCCGTAGGAATAACATGGTCATTCATTAACAAGCCTCCAGCTAAGTTAGTGCGTAAAATCCCGGACTCGGCACAATGGATTAAAAAGCTGCTAAGCTTTGCATAAACTTTTCCTTAGTCTATTGTAGTCAGAAAATATAGTTTTAATTGCATTGAAAGCCTAAAAGAAGTCTCACAATGGAAATACTGTCCAGAGCGGGAAAATAAGCAAGGCGTGCCAGGACTGCGCGTGCATTCACTTAATGAGATCACTTCGTTTAAAGAGGGCACGTTATAGATCAGCGTGGTTAATGGAAACTCTCCTCTTTATTGAGGTAATGAATTAGAAAAACGGCGAGATATCTAATGGCGTTTTTTGGATAAAGATGGTTTCAATCATGAAATCAATCTTCATAAGTGCATGCTTAACGGAGTGATTTAATAAATTAGTTTAAAAATTGTGAATTTCTTTTCTGTTCCCAAATGTTTTCTAAGCATTCAAATATCATTCCTTTTTTATTGCGACACTTATTTCATTCAGTAAGTCTTTGTTTGATGATGCCATTTGTTCTGTGGAGAAGGCCATTTTCCGGGCCATCACTGCAGAATGAGAAGGAAGATTTCTTCCTCATTATACATTATACAAGCACATTACATATAAACGTTTAAAGGGGCCCTGCAATTTTATGTAACTATATAAATAAGACAGCCTTTTTAATAATTAACTTGTTGTAACAGTGATTAAAAAATCAAATTCTTCAGTTAGTGATGGTAAGTATTTGAAAATGTAATTTTCCAGAAATATTCAAAAGCATCGTTACCGTAAATAGGCCTTCATCATGCAGTTCATTTAATGTGGAGTTTTAATGACCAGAGCTGTTTCCATGGAATATATTGTTATTTCATCAGTTTAAAGCCTTATGAGGTTATTCATGATATAATATTAAGGTCAATTTGTGAATTTTTTTTGTTCTGCACCTGGTTGACTCAAGCTACGTGAATTCTTTGTTTCGGAATTAACACACTAGGAATTTTAGATTAGAGACTTCATTATTTCCTTTCCGAATGCGGAGGAAACTATGTATTTTTAAGAAGCGATAGATATTTTTTAATAAATGTAGACCAAAGCTCAGAGCGATGTAGTTCCTGCTGCAGCTTTCCTCGAACTTTTCCCAAGAATTTGACCGAACCAAACTTCTTTTCCGGTGCATCAATAATTTTCCTAAATTTTGGCCGCCCGAGCTCAGATATCGCTGCCCTGACAGTAAAGTCCCTGGACCTCAAATCATGCAGGTGCACGCCAGCCCTCAACTGTCCAAATTACCTTCCAGTAGGATAACATTCTTTCGTATTATTCAGTGCTTATTTTCTCACGATGCCAGATTAATATTACACCTGGTGTGAAACAAACAAAAACAGAAAAAATGCATGTCTTGTTGCTAGTTTGCATTCTCTCTTTAAACAAACGAATAACGTACGTAGTAGTTAGTATTACACAGAAAAATAGTTATATTGAGTGCACCAAATTCAGCACGTGAGGCAGTAAAAAGTGGAACCATACAACGTAAAGTGATAATTAAGACAATTTTGGTAATAATGTTAACATGGTTAAAAATGATGATAATATAAGCGTAATTGAATAATAATGTAACAAAAATTTAAACCCAAAACAAGGTGTGGGCTCGTCAGACGCGCCAAACTACCTCGCAGAACCCCTAATGACGCCGCTGGTCAGGTACTGATGTAAAGTACCTGATGTAAAGCACTTCATTGAGAAATAAAATATCATTTGTATAAAAAGTGTGAAATAAGCTTGATGATATAAACTTGAGTTCTTGATCAAAGAGTTATAAAAATGTTCCTTAAGAAAGTATCGCTATGCCCTCGAAACAATGAAAAATCAGTAATGCAATGCCATGAAGTAGCGCAGTTTACTCTGCTAAGGAGAAAGGCATAGTCCTCGAAATTTCATATCTCTTTAAAAAGGAGTTGTTTCATTTTATTTTAAGAAACTAAAAATGTTACTTTGAAATACAGTTTTAGAAAGAGTAAAAAAATCGCTTTAGTGTCGCACATGCATGTATCATTCTATGCCGGCCTAGACTTTGGTCTGCAAGTTGAGGTGTAAGAAACTTTTCATAATAGAATGTGATAGCATTCGGTTTTAATGTTGTACCATTTCTTACATATACACGAAGATAAAACAATTTACACCCAATGATCTATATTGTGCATTTTATTTATCGTATGCAACATAAAATAGCTAAACTAGCTTGACCATTGCAAGTTTTGACAGAAATCTCTGATTACAAATTGAAATAACTGTTGGTTATTTCAATTTTCAGAGACTAATATAAGATTCAGCTGGCCATTGAGAGTACAAAACGAGAGATACAAATGACTAAACAATTTTTTACTTCGATAATTTTTACCCCAGCGCAGCTTACAGTTCGCCGGGATCCAGTTTCGGAAATCCGTGCCTACGGACAGTTGAAAAGTTTTTCATGTAGCGTGAAAAATATGTACTCTTATTCTTACATTCGTTTGAAATGATGAATCGATTTATCAGAATCTCAATTATGTACAGTACCTCAGCTTAGGATGATTATTTGTCAACCGTTTGTGAAAATATTATTCACATCGTATGCTGATATTTAAGACAATATTAATAATAATGTTGATAACACTGCTACAAACCATTTCAAAACTCTAACTAAATAATAACAGAGCAATTGCCAAAATAAATGAATAAATAAATTTAGAATTCAAATAAAAAATCATAACCCTATATTTGCGAATCCATGATGGCCAAAGTCACTGAGCTTCTTCAAATATTATTTCAAATTTGTGATGCCTTAATTATTTGAGGGAAGTTTTGAGAGTGATTCGTTCCTTCGACTGCTTTTCTAATTACAGAATGTGCCCCCAATCTTCTTTAGCTGCGGGCATATTTCTCGGTAAGGAACTTTGTGTAGCCCGGATACGAGTAAAATTATGTCCGGGCTAAATTTTAGAACTTATTCCTTCTTGAGCTTGTTGTCCTCAGGAGCCTCTTTCATACCGTGAGCCTGCAAACAAGCATATGAAATCTCGAAAAAATACATCGCTGATCGATCTATGTTATGCTTGTTTTCACTCCATTGATTCTGGCATGTTATTTTTCTATGTTGTACACAAATATATTCAATTATAGTATGAAATAAAATGGTTGTTTCTTGCTCTCGTAATTACTGTAAAGTTACAATTATTCACTTGCTTTTACGATGCCTCTAGGAAACAAACGAGTAGATTCAAAATGTATGATTAAGATCACACTGCGCTGTTCCCAACAATCTTTAAAATTAACGATTTTTTGTAGTCAGCATCTCAGTTACGGTAAAATTTAAGCCCTGTGCTCCTCCCGTTCTGGTGTCTGCTACTCGTATGTTTCTTAGAGTCAAGTTCAGTTGAACTTGGAAAGCACCTAAGATTGTTTGAGTATCACAGGCAGGAAGTAATTTAAACAGACTATGACCTTTTCAAAGAAAATTATTACGATGGTAATGAGAGAAATAATTAGACATTCTAGAGACTCTCCTCTCATTAAGCGTCTGAAATGAGGTGCCAGACGACAGGGGACAAAAATAAAATTAAAATGAATGAAACGAAAATCGAGTTTCTCGCATGCACTTATGTCGGCGACACTCCACGTATCATTAGTCTTAATTACTAAGAGAACTTATGCACACAATATGGAGGGTAGCTGCTCGAATACTTGCTTACAGTTTTCATTATAAACGAGTGTAGTTAACCGGTCGAAAAAGGGTTACCTATGCTCAGAGAAGAGAAAATCTAGATCTTCGTCTCTGCCCTTCGCAACTTCTCTTGAAATGAGATTTGGACCTTGGATCGAAGTAGACAACTCTATAATTGGTTGATGTCATGCGGGAAAATGCAAAGCAGAAAACATGAAAATTCAGTTCTATTTTAGTTGCTAGTATCAAGTGAGAGAATTTATTTTGTTGTCAAATACCGTGCCATCTTGGAAGCAACATTTTAATTAATAATCATCACTCTGGTTCATTATACTTAATGACAGATGAAAAGACTTTGATATAGAGGTCAATATCGAAGAAAATTCCAGCAGCACCACAGTAAGTAAGAAAAAACAAATTCCTTGAATTCTGTTTCTACGATGGACTGGTTTTCCCGAACATGGATATGGCTTGTTTGAGTTGATGAGGACCTGGAGTTTTTCTAATTTGTGATAATAGCATAATGAATTTGAGTGAAAAATGAAAAGATGTTCAATGATAACCCAATTAATTAAATTTTTTAGTTCTGAGTTGCTTATTAGTAGGCTGAGAATTTGAGCCTATGCCGTGATAGTGTGTGGGCCGACATCGCGCTGCACAGGTGGGACGGCCGCGCCACCTGTGCAGCGCGAGATCGATTCCAACTACTAACCGCTCTACAGTCATCCCCGGATAGAGCGGTGACAACGAAAGCGACAATCAAACAAAACGAAGATATTTGTATCACAAAGAGCAAATAGAGCGCGTTATAAGAAGTGATCAAAAATATAGAGTGGTTGTTTGCTGAAACCGATCTAGCGCCCTATGCGGAGGACGTTTGTACGGCACTCACGGATAAGAAGAGCAGCCCGTTAGCAGGAAGCAGAATGACTGAGAGTTCGACGGTGCATTGATAGTCCCAAGCAGAATGTACAAAGGAGTGTTGAACAAAATTGGATAATGTAAGGATTATAGAGAATGAATATGACGAAAAGTAAAAATATTTTCTTAACCCCTAGACTTTAGAGAATGAAGACATCAGGCTTGAAATTATAATAGGATAAGCATTTGATATTTTTTCTAAGTTCATTCATCATTGGTGAAAAATTTGGAGTGATGGAAGAAATTGTGGGCATAAATACAAGCCGGTATGGGCATAAATTTCTCTTGTGCAAAACAGTTGGCCGTTTACATTAGAAGAAATAGAAATATTTAGCCCTCCACAGCCCCAGGAAGTTGAGAGCAACAGAAAAATTTCCTGAAGTAAAATGTCAAATAAAATCCTTACATAGTTCCGGGACTTCCAAATTTACCTCGATGGTGAGCGGTGAAGAACGACTGCGAAGATCGTGAAATTCATGATAAGCCACATGTTTTATTTACAATAGATTATTCATCTTCATACTTCACATGCCTTTCTATGCTTTGCATAAGCATTTTCAGTACACTAATGATCCAGTTGCTTACGAAATCGTTCTCATCATAAAATACGGAATATACGGAATGTATGCCATGGCAGGGAAGCAGTTCCGGCACTGGTCTTCACGCTGCCTCCCACCTGCAGAAGAGGCTGGTGGCGGCAAGGGTGGACGCGCGAGAGCGACCTGGGGTGTCTCAGTGACGAGAGTTGAGGTGCAGCGAGATTAGTAGTAGTAGTAGTAGTAGTGGTATCATAGTGCAGTGAGAGTAGTAGTAGTAGTAGTGGTATCATAGTGCAGTGAGAGTAGTAGTAGAAGTGGTGATATCATAGGGCAGCGAGAGTAGTAGTAGTGGTATCATAGTGCAGTGAGAGTAGTAGTAGTAGTAGTAGTGATATCATAGTGCAGCGAGAGTAGTAGTAGTAGTAGTGATATCATAGTGCAGCGAGAGTGGTAGTAGTGGTAGTGGTGATATCATAGGGCAGCGAGAGTAGTAGTAGTGGTATCATAGTGCAGTGAGAATAGTAGTAGTAGTAGTAGTGATATCATAGTGCAGCGAGAGTAGTAGTAGTAGTAGTGATATCATAGTGCAGCGAGAGTGGTAGTAGTGGTAGTGGTGATATCATAGGGCAGCGAGAGTAGTAGTAGTGGTATCATAGTGCAGTGAGAATAGTAGTAGTAGTAGTAGTGATATCATAGTGCAGCGAGAGTAGTAGTAGTAGTAGTGATATCATAGTGCAGCGAGAGTGGTAGTAGTAGTAGTGGTGATATCATAGTGCAGCGAGAGTAGTAGTAGTAGTAGTGGTATCATAGTGCAGTGAGAGTAGTAGTAGTAGTAGTAGTAGTGGTATCATAGTGCAGTGAGAGTAGTAGTAGTAGTAGTAGTAGTAGTGGTATCATAGTGCAGCGAGAATAACCACTGAAGAACCGGTCGTCGTAGCAAGCGAAGCAATGGTTTGCCCATTGAATTTTTTCGACGAAATTGTAGGAATTGGTTTGGAGGGGATGTTTGACCCGCACTGACCGGTCATAAATAACAGCGCGAATGTTCTACTCGAGAAAAAAGATAAGAGTTTTAGGTATCTATCGCTACACTCCGAGTTAGATTTGCGAAACACTTTATATGAAAAATGTACTTTTTCAATTCAGTTATTTTGATTTGCTTGCATCAAGTTGACGATGAAGCTTGTATTATGAGTGAAGAAATTTATTTCTCCCCTTAAATGTTTTGTAAGATTTTTCCTAGAGAATTTGAATTAGCTTTTTTATATTCTCATAGATATACGACATTTTCTTCAAATTTTAAGGTAAAGAATCAGTTCATATTTTTAAAATAGGCTTTCTCTTCGTCTCCAGAGTTGTGGTGGTCAGACTTGGTGCACTCAGCGTTCATATCTCAGTCGTTATCTGTCTTCCGTCTGACGTTGTCTGTCTTCCGTCTAGCGCCTCCCTGTCTCCTGTTCGCGCAGGGCTTCGAGAACTGTCCGAACGTCTGTCTGAACCAAACGACGAAATTCCCCCTGAAAACGACAGAATAATTCCGGATATGATGCAGAACTTAAATGCAAGAACATGGACAACCACACGAGAGGAGGGGCTTGCGACGCAGCTGAAGCGCTGCCTGTACCTACTCCACAGCACAGAAATTCCAGCCACCAAACCATGGAAACTCATCACAATTCTTTACAAAGAGCTTTATTAGTGATCTCAGAATCCGAAGTTTTAAGTTTGAGTTAACATCTTAAATGCCATCTTCTAAATGATGCAAAAAGGGACGATTAATCTTGCAGAAACAAGCTGCAAGCCTCTAGAGAGGTATATACCTTGATAAATAATCGTTAGGATTCAAACTGATAGAAAAACTCTGCCTAATAAGACCAAAAAGCAGATTTTCTGTGAATTAAGTACGCCTGGCATGTACATGTTCGGATTTTTAATATAATTATAATATTTTTATATAAAATGTATCTGTTTTTGATACACGCTTTAAACCCTACTTTTCTAACAAAATTCAGGGTTCAATGAATTTTCCAAACCGAAAAAATCAGATTACTTTTTAACAATTTTTGTGTGTTGGCTTGTCCCCTTTAACTTCGTATTAATTCATCCTACTTAAAAACAAAAACTTCTTTGTATCCAGTTGCACTTGAAATAAGGTTGAATTTGGGGTAAAATTGCTAGGTTCTTTCTTTTCAACAAAGCATAACAAAGAGTTTTAAATCCTCCCGTAATAATGAGAAGAAATGCACAAGAACATGATGAATAATTTTTTCAGAATCGTATCTCTTTTAGAGACAAAACAGTTTCCCTCCTCAAGAAGAACGTTAAAAATAAGTTTGGAATCTCCGAAAGTGAAGAAACCATTCACAAAAATACGGGCAAAATACGATCTAAAATCTGCGAAAAAACGGTAAGAATCTGCGCAGCGCTCACCGTGAAGCGTCACTTTCGCCGTTCACGAAGCTCGGAAATTGTTGTCATTATTCTTATGCAGAACTGCGAGACGTGAACGTGAAGGACCTAATTTTTTGCGAGCACGAACCATAAGAGCAGCAGAAAATGTTACCCTAAACGTGATGCCTTAGAAGCAATCTGCGTACATTTATGATGCTCCGTGCTGTTCAAATGCACATGGATTTCCATAGACATTACAGCGCTTTCTTCTCGGAGGAGAGATAGCGTGCGAGAGCGGTCCGTATTTGTCCAAGCATATATTTTGTAATGGTAATTGCGGCACGCGTCACATTCCATTAGTTTATTGATTTAAATTTGCGGTGCGAGAGGTTTAAGCGACAGCCCACAATGAAGCTTATTTGTTAACTATTGTATCCACTGATGAGGTAAGGCCCGGAGCATGCGATGCGGACGAGGCCGGGGCTGCAAACTGCGGAGTGCGGATGAGAAACGCTCGTATTCAGGGCCCCTGGCAAAGTTATGCTTTTTGTCTCTGTTGATTTTCTTGAGATACGATTTAACAGAAACTAAAAGGCCTTGGGCTTGCAGTTGTTTAAATCGATGTTCTGCTATATATATTGTTAGTGCAATTTTCTAGCCTCGTAAGCATTCAATTCTACTCACTGAAGATAAATTTATGAGTTCATAATCAATATTTATAATTTGCTTAAAGAATTTCGTCGATCTATTGACCAAAGTGATTGATGACCCTTTTAGTCGTTGTCTGGCATTTACAATTTCTTATAATAAATCAAAGCTCGGGAACGTGTACATTATTTACCCACACTAGAAATCTTTGCTTGACTCGGCCGGTCTTGCACCTTAGTCATTAATTATAATTATTTACAGTTGAACTGTTCACTTCAGTGTGCCTCCTGGTCACTGAATATTAATTATTAGAATTTACGATGGAGTTTCGTTCTGGTCGTGTTTTCGTCTTCACGGGGAAATTAATGTTACGAGAAAATGTTCACTGCACACGCAATGTTTCTCACCTTCCCTAGGCAGTAATATATATAAATATCTAGGGGCGCCAAAGCCATTTCATCATTTGAACATTTTTTACACAAAAACTAATACAACAACTAATACAGCTGTAAAAATGCATTGCATTTAAAATGAAAGGGAAAATCTTGAAGTTTTATTCGATATCGATGATAAAAATTAAAAAAAAATTGTAATCGAAATTCACACAATTTTCATATCCCAAAATTGCCGAAATACACAGACCAGCAACGATTATGGAAAGTTATTTCTCTCGCAAAGGCTTGTTAGTTGCCGTACAGAGAATCTTTGTTAGAACATTTAATCAACATAAACTATCCAAACATTGAATTATTGCTATAATTTCAACATTCAATGATTTAGCTCAACAACAGACACAGAAAGCTATGGCAGACCGAGATCGGTACGAAATACATCTGTAATTCAACGTCTTTCATTGAGTGTTGCGGCAGATTAAAAACGTCGACTAGGCAAAGTTACAAAGAACTAGGAATTCCGGGAAGATCATTGCAACGCATCATAATGAATAATCTAAAACTGTTTTCATATAAAATTCAAGTAACACAATTGTTTAAGTTTGCAGACCATCAACAAAGAAAGGACTTCGTAAGGGGGTTTTTATGGCGGACGAATAATGAAACTTTTACCGCACGCCTAATCATGCCTGATGAGGCCCATTTCCACATCAGTAGACATGTTAATAAACAATAAAATTCTGGTGTGAGGAAAACCCTAGGATAATCCATGAGCAGCCGCTTCATGCACATAAGGTTACAGTCTGGTGTGGTATAACGAGTGCAAGAATCATTTGCTTATACTTCTCCGAGAATGTTCATCGTACAACCGCGACAGTGAAAGGAGGCACCTACAGACAAACGAAACAGAAATATTTATTGCTACAACTGGAAGATTTGGAGATGCAGAATTTGGGGTTTCAACCAAATGGGGTGGCACCACATACAGCGAGAGAAATCATGGCAATACTAAGAACTGTTTTTCCTGGTCGTTTAATTTCACGTTTTGGAGGAGTTCCGTGGCCCCCATGGTATCATGATTTAACCCCGCAGATTTTTTCATATGGGGATTTCTTTAAGGAAAAACTTACATCAATATGCCTAATACTCTCCATGAGTAAAAAAACATCATAGAATAAATCAACAGAATAACTGAAGATAGTTTGGAAAAAGTCATAGAAAGAACTGTACGTAGAATACGCTTGTGTTTGAATAATAATGGAGAACATTCGAGAAATGTCATATTTCATTAAAGAAATTCAAAATTTTCTTTCATTGCATATGTAACTTATTTTTATAACTGTATTAGTTGCCGTGTAATACGTGCTCAAAATGGTAATTTGACTTTTGCGCCACCCTGTACAAGTGTAAATGTTCCTTTGCTCAAAATTTTAGATACCCTAAAGTTCATCACCGATTCCTTAGAATGTTGACGCAACATTGCATTCAGCTACGCAGGTGTTTTATGTATAAGCTTTTGAAAAAGTTTTAGTACACGCTTTATGAAAACCTCCACTGTCTGTTGGACATCGGTATTTTCACTTTTCCATTACCCAGGCCAGCCACTCCACCGCGAGGTCGGGTACAGATAACGTAGAATAGATTTTTCAGAGTTTTCATTCATTTTACCGCAATCACCCTTGATTTTGATAATCGCCCTTGATTTTGACAGAATAAGGATCACCTCATCAGAGCTTCCTGACAGTTTTCTGTTAATCGCTCCTTGCAATTGCCCTGGACATTTCTCCAATGGTGATGAGAACAGAAGAATACGTACATGCGCAGACCGGACCAGGAGAAGCACTTTCGTTTGTCATCCGCGGCTGTAGCGCTCTGTAGGAATGCCAGCTCCCGCTATCCGGCCCATGTTTACGCAAGCAGCAAATGTTTACACCCTGATGTAGACTTGAAAATATACTGTGAACATTATACACATGTGGTAGTGAGTTACACAGTCAAGAGAGTTCTTATTAATTGCAGGAAATGGTTTGCTTCTCCTGTACTTGGTAAGAATTTCAATTTCCTTGCCATGGCTGCTAGGTTTTGTCTTTGTAGGAGAATCCGCGGTTCTGCGTGCGATGATATCATTCAGCTCGTTACTGTAGTCATCTGGCAGTAGTCAAGCGCTACTGTTTACGGTGTTGGGATAACTTTGAGTTTTCACACAGACTTGCGGAACTGTTCCTATACGCTGTCGTCGTCATTGATAAGGAGGCAATGTTCAGCATCCTACGAACGCACATGGCATCTTTCACGTTGACCGAAATCAACCAATGGTTTCCGAGACCAGGGTTTGTCTGAGGTCTGATTATTTTCTTTATAGAATAAACATTTCAAAAATCCTTGTCCTAAAATTCGTAATTTCGTTTTCTTATGTATGAAAACTAAGCAGAATGTTTGGTAATGAAGAACATAGTTTTCGTCGATAATATAAGTTTCGAAAAAATTCCTCTCGGTTTTTGAAAGCTTAGAATACATGTCGTAAGCCCTCGATCGAGTTTGTGTTTTAACCGAAGCGATTTTTTCGGTGAGGTGACATTCAAACAACATAAGAATCGTCAAATTCTTAAAACATTTGAAGCCTTTATTTTCCATAAGCAATTTACATAAGACCCAGCATTCCAATGAGGAGAGGAGTGACAGATTAAACTAGAATTAGAATACACAGCACTTGTGGGCCCAAATACGCTGCATGGCCTCTAGGGTAACCCCCTTGAAGGGAATGAACAGAGACTGAACATACGGTAACGCCNGGTAACGCCTTGAAGGGAATGAACAGAGACTGAACATACGGTAATTAATTAACGCGTAGACTGCCCAATTCTGTGACCAGTCATGGCTTTTGCGCTCAGTGCACTGAATGTGACGCGCGTGTAGAAACAATTCATAAAAATACGACAAAAATATGATCTTCAAATTGCCAAAAAGGTACGAATCGTTACTGCAACACTCACTGTGAAATGTCACTTTAAAATGTGTGTTTAAGTTCACAAGTTTACATTTTTTTGTGAGAGGGGGTACAACTTTGACTTGAGCTGCATACACACAAATCTCTCTACTGCGCTAGTACGGTTATAAGGAAACAGGAATGATTGGTACAAAGTCTTCTCGTTTTTTCACCGGATGATTAGAAGTCTTACCTGTTGGGTGTTGAACTTGAAGTGTTTTTTTTTGGTGCATTTGTTTCAACCGCAGAACTTGTCTTAGCTTGAAATTTGCGGAACTTAGGAGAGCGGTGTATGTCTCACTTGGCTTAATAGTAGTTGGTCACCTTGTACTAATTTTAAAACAAATACTTTGGCTTAACATGACGTAGCAGGGATGCGGATAGAAATGTTTCAAAAAATTTAAACATTTAATACTAACGAGTCAGATACAATCAAGAGTCCAAGAAATTTTACACCTTATGGAGACACGGGAAAACAATTCTGATATCGAAACACGATGGAAGGCAATGATCATTCCTTTATAAAAAAATAAACTGAAGAAAAACGGACTGACGTACTGATATGGTCCTATCTAAAAATTTGGATTGTTCGAAGAACGCGACGGAATTTGAAGAAGGTCTGCCGCCCCTCCTGTTCAGCCAGCAATTCTGGACTGCTTTAGAAGAATAAAGAAGCTCCCGAATCGTCTGAATAGCCTGAGAGCGAGCCATTTAAGACACCAAAATAGCTACATAATCGCGCCGCTATTCCTAAGAACGGCAACATTATCATTCCCGGATAGGTTCCCAGTAGCGGGAATGCCTTTAGCGACGGCTGTTAGCGCTACAGCGCTAGCGCTAATCTCAGTCTTCTTTTGGGTACCGCTACGGGCTCTAAAAATCCAAATTACAGATTTCTTAATCGGTAATGAGGATACAAGCTCAGTTCCAACACCATTTTCTGATCCTTTAATGCCTCTCAAGACATCGTTTCTGGATGCCTGACAAAAATCTGTTAACAATTATCGATTTTGTCCCAACAAACAACACATATTTCGGACATTATGCACTCGACTTGAGAGTGACCGATATCTGTGCGCTCTTATCCGGTTCCAGGCGCTCCGAATTTTCCTTCTGGGAGAAACGATGAATCAAGACATTTTTAAGGCACAATAATTATGTTTTAAATTTTCTTAGCCTAAGTTTGAGTTATTACCTCATTTCAACAAGTGAAAAAGTTCTCCGTAACTCGTAGGTCTGAGCTAAAACTTCTTCCGATGGATGCACCGAGTATAATCTCGAGGCGCTATTTCCAATATTGAGTAATTCGTTTCAATCACAACGCACTGAGTCTATTCGTGTTACGCTTTTTCCGTCCTTATGTAATTCGTTTTTTGTGCGTGTGTTCAGATGAATTCGTCAAGTTCGGGCAATGCTGAGACTGTCATGTTCAGAGTTGGAAGCAGTAGACAATGGAGCTATTCTGTATACAGAAAGGAAGAAATTGAATGTGACACATCAGCAGCACAGGAGCCAGAGCTCTTGGGTGAACACGCGGCAATTATTCTGGCAAAGCTCGCGTACCTGTGCTTCCGTTCACAACAAATTATGCATTTACAACCGATGTCGTTCGTTACAATCGTTCCATAACTTTATATTACACCATTTACGCTTTGCTCAGATGTGCTGTGAAATTTATTGTTTCCCTTATTTTCATCATATATACTTACTAGCTACAGTTACGTACAAACGAAGTATTTTCTCCCCGTTTGCAAAAGTGTAGTATAACACAAGATGGATATGACTAACTTAGCGGAAAATTAGTTTTATTATCTGATTTGCTAGTGAAACTAGAGGCCTTACGTCAGTGCTATGCAGGGTACTATACAGTGCTCAAACGGTTGAGGGAAACGGTTTCATTCAACAGCTCGCGGATATGCGAAGGTACACCATGCACACGAAGCGGCGGCACTCCAGTGTAGCCCGGGCGTGAAGACCTAAACATCTCAACGGTATCAAAGGGTGACCCACAATGAGTTTACAACACTAAGTCATAGTACCTGCATGCTCAAAATAGCATGTTTTGTTTTTATTTGCACTGACGAATAATTCAAATAAGCTACGAAAAAACACACGATATTTTGCATGAGAATGGTTAAATAGAAGAGGTGGTTCAGTTCAGTTAACTTTTTGTGGGTTACCCCGCACACTTGGGCTGTACATTGCCAACGGCCTCCTGTTTCTGCCTCATGCAGTCCTGGACGAAGTCTAGAAGTCGAGCTATCCCGGGCACAGGGTGCTAGGCTGGTCACAGCAAACAACTGCTTTATATTCTTATTAGTTTCTTACAACACGGTCTATTTCCCTCTCAAAACCCAGTTATTTTCCGTGCTAGGTGAGGCAACTAACACTGTCCCTCTGGGGACGCCAGTCCCCGTAGAATGCAATAGACAAACCTAGCCTAACCTAGCCATATTGCCTATAGCCTACCTTATGCCTCCTAAGGGGTTTTGTATTCTAATGGAGTATTCAACTCCTTCTTAATAAATGCTTCGTGTAATAAATTTTTAAGAAGATATGAACAAAATAGCATAGTGTAAATGAATGACGACGACACATTCGTCTGATCAGTTGAATTTTTAATTGAGGTTATTCACTGCAATAAGAAGCCAGCATGAGGACGAAAATTGAGTTCCTAGAGTTGTGAATATTTAAAGGGCTTTAGCAGGTGGGGAATTTCGCTATCAGTGGTCCATTTGTTTCACACAATGAGTGCAATTGCATTAGGTGAACGAATAACTTGGCAAACTATTCAGTAAAACCAAGCTTCCCACAAATTTTATTGACGAAAATATTTCGAAGTACTCCTCTCTTTTGTCTTCCTCTCTTTTCCTCGCTTTCCGAATCACATTTGAGCGCTTAAAATAAATTTGATGAAACTCCACCACTTTACTAAACTTAGTAAATTAGAAAAAAAATTGTCTCCAGAATGTCTTGAAAATTGCTCAGTTTAACCTACCTTATTTCACCTGCAAAGAGTGAGCAAAATTATTTTACGCTTTTTTCAACTTTCCTGGTCTCCGATCGTGTTGTTAATGAATTATTTCAATATTATATGGACTTCCCGCTTCATTAAACCACACAATTTTTATTTATTTCGTTTGATACTTCAATGTGCTTTTTTTCTTTTGATTTGAATCCAAAATTGGTAAGCTTAAGCACATTACTATGAAGAGCAGCGCGGTAGAATATTTCTCGTGAAAACGTTTTGGTCTTAACTCTGACGTCAGGCTCCAGTGTGGTTCTCAATCATGCACGCCCACCTCAGTGAATGACCTGTGCCAACATGCTTATGGATCTACTTATAGTATGAAAAGTACGTCTCAAACTTCCCTGAATTTTATGTCAGAAACATTCACGCTTGAGCACGTTCATCCACTAGCAAAGAAGAAATACCGTAAGCTGTATTGTATGTAGTGCACGGTGACACAAATGACAAAATTACTATAAATAATTGTACCAGCATACACGTACGCACTTTTCTGACAGCTTTCCACGTGAAATTTTCACGGTGGGTAACTTTCGTTTAGTATTAAGCCAATATTTACAACTGCAAAATCCATGTACACCTGCTTGTACCGACGCAGTTATCGCTGGACGCTCGCAGAGTCTTATTACTTGCCTTGTAAAACAAATGACCTTATGTTTGAAGTTACGTTAATTCTACACACTCACAAACTCTGTCTGCCCCCACAGTGAGTAGGATTAGGAAAAACAGTGAAGTGAAACAGTCGTTGTGTACAATTGCAAGCAATATTCAACGATCTGGCAATGTGTGCTACGTACACAGTATCCAACGGCTAAAGTTGTGTACATACAGACAAAGGGTTTGATGTCACACAGAGAGCTCAATAGTCTCCTGCTTAGAGAATAGCCAAAAAAGAGTATAAATGAGCCACGAAATAACCTAAATGAGCTTGAAACACCGAGGAAACACCATGAATGGCGATTTGCGACGCTGCAGACTAGGGTAAGCGAATTTAATTTGATGAGGAAAATTGAGCTGATGACACTCAGCTGTTAGGAATATGTATATTTATATGCTTACTTCCTCAATCGCAAAGCAAAAATCACGCCATGGAGAGCTAATTAAATTTTTATTTCACTAGTCTGGTGGATCTTCGTCGCATTGCTTTGATTTATGCCGTTAATTTATTTTGATATTCGAAGGAACCGATCACCATCAACGCTTTATACAATTCAAGAAAATTACTAAGAGAATACGTTTCTCTCGTTTTTTTTCACCATGTATCATATTCGAATGGGTGGCCCCTCCAACCGATATTTTTCGGTTTGTTCTCTCATTTCAATGTTTTTTTTTTAACAGAGAAGCGAGTTCGCCAGACAAACTATAATTTTGACTACAAGATTGCAGCGCTTTGGAATTTCATAGCGAACCCACCATAAAAACTAAGCCTCGAAGTAAAAAGTTATTTCTGGGATGTTTCACTATATTCTGAGAGCAAATGTCCATGCTATTTCGCACCAAAGTGCGGACTACAGAACTCGATTGAAACAACCGCTACGCAAGATTGCTGTCATCGAGAAATGTTCCGTTCTGACCAGAGTGAACAAAAAACAGCTGAAAAAATATGTTGTGCCTAGTTCTTGATGTTCTTATGGAATGTATGTGAGATTTTACCTACAAATTGTTGCTGCTACGGGAACTGGCGTCCTTAAGAAGACAGTGCTAGGTTACCTCATTCATTGCAAGGCCTTTGGGACTTCTATCTTTCGTGTCCACTTTGCTTCTTTCTATTTTCATGCCTTCTGCTTCGACTATTCTTTATTTTTTTCTTTACTTTCTTGATTTGTTGTTTCTTGGTTTCTAATACAGAGAAGAGCATATCACAGGAACATTTGGATTAATGAATTGTATAGATAAACGAAGCTTTCCTCAGTGCCTAAGAGTATGTTCCTCAGGTGATGTAAATTATCTTCCACAATACCTGCATGACATTCCCAAGCATGTCTCTTTTGAAGACAACAGCTGCAGAATCATCAGTGCGTAAAAATTCAACGCTGTTAGAATTGTGTTTATGGTTTTCTGCTGATCATTCCATGTTCTACATACAAAATTTCTTCACTCTCATCCTAGGGCATGAAGAGTTTTGGTTTGTTATGCAGTTGATTGTTCCTTCATCAAGTGACCTGTTTTTTCACCTCCTCAAGGTTGATGCATAACCTTATAAAAGAAAATGAAATTTATGCAAATATATATTTTTTAAACCGGGGGGAGAATTTGATTGGGGGAATTAAATAAGATATTTTTACTTTCAGTCCGGTTGTCGTTGTACCAGCCACTTATGTTTCCCAATGAGCCAAGAATTGGGTAAATAGTACAATGTAACAATCAATACGCAAAAACTTTTTCTACCAGTTGCAGATTGAGTTAAAAAATAATCAATGGTTATCGCTGAAGCTACAATTAGTATTTGTTACCAATTCCATTACATGAGTTCTAAGGTTTTAGTGAGAATACTGACCTTGCTATATCGTATGCAACCGCCGACCTACAACATACGTAGGCTACGTCAATAATTGCTTTTTGTTCACCTACAGGAATTGCGAATATGTAGAACACAGTCATTAAAACCTTTTGAAATTATGTTAATTGTGTCTTGCAGCCGCAGCCCTGGCGTTGACTCTAAAAAGATTCAATTTAGTTTTTAAAGTATTGAAATATTGAGAACGCTGGTGTTCACATTTCATGGTTCTGTGTGCAACTCCACCCAATTTTTGAACTAAGCCTTTAAAATTCAAGACTAAAGTACATTTTTTCTCAGAGTTGTAAATTCATAGCAGTGGCTTTTATAAAGTTAAATTAAGACTGAACAAAGTTACTTCTGACATTCCTAATTCCTGGCACCAGTTTTCAGAGGGCTACGTTCAACAACAACGCTGGCAGGAGCGCGAAAACCAACCCTCGGGCGCTCGAGACTCTGGGGTGATCCCTAGTGCACTCTCCGTCCGAACCTGCGCTAATAGCTAATTTCAGGTTCGTTCGGAGTGTGTTTTACCCTAATATTCTCTTAACGACTACGACGTCGTTAGATCGCCATTTTCCGAGAGCCCCGGTGCCATTGCGATGCTTGCTTCGGACTCATTCCGAAGATTAACCTTACGTCTCTTATCAACGCTCACGCACATTCACTGATTGCTTTCGGAATTTTTGTCTCGGCCGTTTAGGAGGAAGGCCACGCTGCTTACCCAATTTAATTGTTGATTATCGAATACGAATTCTAGTGTCCTGCCCTGCCATGTTTTGGAGAGTTTTTCAAGATTACCGTTTCAGCTCTTCAGTAAACTGGCGGCTTGCTTTTCCAAGAGCACCAGAAATATTTTCAGCAACTACGTTTTTTGTCTGTACGATTGGACAATTTTTATGAATTACTCTAGGCCCTTCTTGATGTAAAATTTTCACTGGTTGTTTTGAAACTTCATCTGGGGAATAAATTTGAAGGTAGTGCAGTAATTCAGTATTCAGTGAGGGTCTCTCTTTGAGCTCTTGGATAAGATGTATTGTTCGTAAAAAATTAATTCCCCGACCTCGGCTGGCAATTGCATCATTTAAAATCCTGTGAAACTATGCTGCAACGGTGTTAGTGCGTAACAAATAGGTTGAAACAAATTAACACCGAAATTCTAACGGATTGAAATAAATGTATGTTGCCCAATTTTCATGCCTGCAAGACTTGCGGATGCTTGTTGATGTTTTCTCTTGTGATTGTGTACATGCAATCTTTTAGCTTTAGGTACTCTGTTGAATTCGAAATATAAATGAGGTTTTTCTAGTAGCCTTAACAGACGAAAGTTTCAAACAGCCCTTTACCTCACCCTCATCTCACGCATTTCAGCTCGTCTTCCGATTAGTAATCGAAGGGGGAACATCGTCGGAACATCTATCAGCTGTTCCGTATCTACGAGACAGAAAACAGAACTCGGCCAAAAAGAGAAACTCATATCTTTAAATATTAATAGGATTACACATCGTCGTAGCTGCGCATAATCAAGTTTCGAAGCTAATTCTGGTAGTAACTACAACCAAAAATCCATGCCTACTTCCTGGCCAGAAGGTGTTCTTTCATGTGCGATTTGATTCATATAAAACGGGTGCACTTCAAGTTTTAGGTTTACCCTTCTCTATATAATGATTCGAATAAACTATATCCGCCACAGAATTTTAATTTTAAATTCGAAAATCTTGAACGCTTCATGTAAACTGGGGATTTAGATTTTGATTAATGCTTCTTAGAGGAAGATCCCCAGCATGTCACTACTCTTTTCACTCAGAGGACGAAAAATGCAATGCGAGTACGTTAAAAGATGTTTTTTTTGTCTATAAATCTATGATTCTACTATTAGGTGTACGGGGAAGCTAGAAGATGCTCAGTTATGTTTGTGAGTTGCTGAGAGAAAAGAATTTCAGTATTTACCGTGACTTGCAGAGCTTTTAAAAAACTCAGTTTTCCGCGTAAACTTTATTTAATAAGAATGAACTCAAAGTAACAGTAGAGAGTGAGAAGAAAAAGTGCGTTGCTTCTCCGCAGTGGAGAAGATTTGATTGATTTCAGAGGCTAGAAATTGTGATAAGAAACTTGGTGTTCCGTAGGTATTAGGAGTTTGTTTTCTGGAAAGGTAATGATTGAATTAGAATGTTTTGATTCAAACGTAGGGAATCGATGTATTGTAAAACTAAAATTTCAACTTATTAAAATATATACATGCACCTTTCAATTTCATACTTTTTACTCTGCGTAACATGAAATTTTTACATTTCAGAACAGCTTTCAATTTTTATCCTTCGTAGACGTATGTTTTAGTTGTTTTTTTATAATGACAATGCGTTAATTTATTCCTCTCTTTTTTTTCACGGACAATTATCAGTAGTCGGCAAATCTCACGGAACATCTACGTACGTTTCGTCGAAGAAAATATTCACGGTGATACTTATCACACTCCATCATTTTGAGTGCCCGGCTGACGTCAATTTTCACATTTTCTGGCAGCGAATGCCCGTGAAATTTTGCGAAGCGGATAACGAAGGCCACAAAGTCGGGGGTGTGCTCGTCTTTACGTATGAGCGGGCAGCTCCCTGTGGAATGGCGGGATTTACGACGAGTTGTCCCTCCGTAATATCTTGAATAATTATAACGTTCGTCTTTGTTAAACTCCTATCAGCTGTGATATGAGGA
>VOMN01064610.1:0-16531 GCA_014899125.1 Orchestia grillus
GCAACGGTGCCACCTGCCGTGCCGCTTCTCTCTCTCTCTTTCTCTCTCTTTCTTTACTGTCTCGTTTTTTAATTATTTTCTCGGCTAATTAACAGATCGCAAAAGCTGGCCTCCTCGCACATCATCGTATGTAAGTACAGTTCATTTCCTCATCGATTGCCAGCAGCGAGGTTTCTCAGAAAGTCGGGGTGCCTGAATTTCAGAACGATGTTCAGAAAAAATCACTGGATGCAAGAATTCATCGAGAAAATTAAAGCGTAAACATCGAGATACGAAGCTTGTGGAAAGCTTTCATTGTGCATGATTTGATACGAAAAGAAATGGCCATGAGAAAGATTTGGTTACAAGTACATTGATTTTAAAATAATGGAACATTGACCAATGAAAAAAGATACGCCATCCTTTTTAAGGCAGTTCAGAAACACACATTTTAAATACCACCTCAATCTCGCTTCAGTTTCGATCCTGATTTTCGATTTCTCCCCCGTATTTCGATCAACAGAGTTTTCTTGTACTCACTGACAACAAAGAGAGAACTGGGATGGAGAAAAATTCCTAATTTTATTTCCATCTCACTGCTGACGCTGAAGTTTCGATACTGAATTTCGCAATCCTCGCCGTATTTGGGCGAATAAAGAGAGTTTCCCTGCTCCCCACAACCGCAGAGAGAGAAGTGGCACCCCAGGCTACATCTCGACTCGACCTACGACAGAGCAATGAAGTAGCGACGGTCGGGTCCGGCATTACAGGGAATGTGTCGGGTGTGCACCTGCATCCTCGCATGAAACAATCATTTCCAAGTTGTCTCATTCCAAGCTGACGTGCCTTACATTTGCGTTTTGAGGATGCAAGATCATTAAAAGGGAGAATTTGAAACGTTTTACCGATGAAAATTTTGTGTTGAGTGATTAACACGCGAACACCCGGCACAAATGTGTGTGAAGGACTCAATATCAGGCAGTGGAGTTAAAGATAATAAAAGTGTGATAAACATGAGAATAACGAGCAGGAATTTAAGAAATTCAAAAGTGTATAAAATAGTGAAATGCTGGTCGTCTCTCCATGCCCAACTTCTGTCATCACTCAGAAAAACAAGCTGAAAATTGATATCAAGAACCTGTCTTCCGTGCCTGGACTAAAACTTATTCAACGAAGAAGTTGTATGCTTTAAAAATGCTCGTGTTTACGTTACGAGTAACGAAAACTACGCTGAAATGTGTTCGCAATTCGTTCCAAAAGTTTAAAGCGATTTACTCACGGAAATGATGCAATATTCTAATGACACAAGCGAGAAGTTGTTACCCTTCCTGAATCCTTCACTTCTCAAATTAGATAACGCACAAAAAGAAGAAAATTTCCTCATCCACCTAGTTACGGGTGCGTAGAAAAGAAATACGCACAAAATACAAAATCAGAATCAGGTAATCAACGTAATTTTGAAGAACTCTGGCATCTGCTGGTGTCCGAGCGGAAAATGACACAAAAAAATTATGTTGGTAAAATCAGGATGTCTCGAGAAGCGAAAAGTCCCTCGTCTTTGTCAAACTACTGTACTACCGAAGGAGTAATTTCCTCCCCTCCCCTTTCAATTGTGAAGTAATCCCACCCTTTTCGGGCTAATAAACATACCACTCTAATCATTTAGTAAAACGTATACCTAGAATTGATGAGAGTTTTTCCAACTGCAAGCGCCAATATAGCATCGTCTTGAGAAAGGTTGTAAATCCGTGGGTTCAACCGAAAAAGAAAAACCAAGGAATAAAATACGCTCTGCGTAATTGCAGAAGTAATCGATCACAAAGAGTATGCTGTCAAAAGTTTGCAGTAAGACCAACCAATCGATCAGTCCAGACAAACCGTCTAAAAAACTTTTGTGTGTCACGACACTTATAGCGTAGATGGATTAGCCTCGTCAGCGCGAAGGTTTTACGCTGGCACTCTACACACCTTGAGACTTGGGGCGAAAACTTTCTTCCCAGCACTACACTTGCAATATGTTGCTGTGGTACAATAGAGGCACGCCAGAAATGCACGCAGATTTCCTGATTCGCTCAAGAACTTGGATGCAAATCTTCCGTTGAAAGTAGAGTGCAGGAAACACGGCATTCAGATTTCATAACTTCATATGTAGTTCAAAAGATTTATAGTTTTCAATTCTATTACATACGAAAGAATGAAAATGTGTCTGGTACTCAGTATGAATATTTATCACCTCAACCTTAATGAAAAGATAAATGATCAATACGTCAGAATGTTGGATGTTGAAATATAAATAGTTTGGTAATTACAAGTTGTTTCACGTTCGGCAATTATAAATAACCGCAAAGTTAGAAAAGGTAACATGAAATTCATTCATCTCGCTCCATTTTCTATTCTTAATTTATTTAAATAATCACGGGAAATAGTTCACTCCACATATATTTAGACGAAATCAACGATAATAACTAATTTCGCTCTATAAAGAAAAGCTCGTCTTTGCAGGCACGTTCCCTAGGCCGGAGCCAGCAGCGCTAGGTGGCACACACGACCATAAGCATTCCGGACAGACTGAGAATAAATCACCCACCAGGTACACGGAACCCAAGGAAGTAAAGTACTCTAGTACAAAATATCACAGTCACATGGTACCTCAGATCCATTGCACCAATCCCAAAACTCATGGAACGAACGCTAACACGATCAGCTATTGGAGAGATCGGAGATCGATGGCAAGTTCTATCGACTCAAATAGTTGGAAGAGTTTTCGCAGTGAAGTTGGGCATTTGTGGAGAGAGAGCCTCCAGAATGCGGCATTCCAATGCAAGACCAGAAGAAGAAATACATTTTAATGGGCAAACAAGGCCACCGCTGTCACACAAGATGCATGGGGAGAAATGCGCCGAGAACTAAGGATCTCTGAGGTACTGAGTACATGACAGAGTTATTAATTCGTGTCGCTCGAAATGACCGAAATCCTGAAATCAAAACTGGCATCCAAGGAAAGTTTACAAGAGAAGTCCTCGTTTTTAGCGTTTATGCTAAACTTACAGCTCAAGTGTAATACTGGAGTGTGATTTAGTTTAGGAATAAATTGACTCATAGACAAGTCTTCAGTGAGCCCAGCAACGCAGTAATGCTAGACTCTCAAAGTCAATACTTAGCATCGCCCTCATTACCGGGAATGTTAGAATGATCGTTTGGTAACTTCTTCAATCTATACTCCCCGTACAAATATTTTGTTCAAGGTCACGGGGAAATTAATCACACGAGTCTATGATATGGGCAACAAAACGTACATTTCGTACATGTCTTTTCATCGCAGTATAACCTCATCATTCGAACTTAGAAATAACAACTGGACTGTTATTCAAATACTGTAAGAAGGAATACTCCTCTAAGTAAAGAAAACATATTCCATCTTCCTGTAATCAAATGAAATACACTTGAATTCGAGTAAGTAATACCTATTCAATCTCCTTGAATTCCAGTTTAAAATTTCTGAGTTCTATTGAATAATACCTCTGCCACTGCTGACGCCAAGTGAAGACTTGGCGGACTTTAAGAAGAAGTGATTGAGTCGGAGTTCTCTGTCACATGTCTCCCCGCGCACCCCGCAGCCCGGCACTCGTACGCACAGTTTGGTGATGGCGGCGAGTGGCAAGCGCAAGCTAAGTAAACGGGCTCACAAGCAGCAAGGCGCAACTCAATCAATTAAATGCATACAAAAAATTTAAGCACAAGTCATAGCAGAGAGGGAAATAATAATCACAATAACAGAAGGGCACGAATGAATAAGGAATATTTAAATTCTTTTGTTTGATTGTACATCTCAGAGAATCGTTCTGAGGGTAACCCTTATTGTCGAACGGTCATCATTTATTATAATCATTGAAGAGTTGAAGTCTCTCCCTATCTGTGCGGTTGATAACAGTTCACTGCAACAGGTTGGTTCCGAAAGAAATGCAACTCTGGTGGGTACGTGGGGCTTTAAATTGCACATGATGGTCGTACTGCTAACCCAGTGGACCCTGGGCTTCAGACTAACCCAGTGGACCCTGGGCTTCAGACTAACCCAGTGGACCCTGGCCTTCAGACTAACCCTGTGGACCCTGGCCATCAGAGTAACAAACACCATTGTTTTAGTAAGTGCATTGTAGCACAATCGTCCAAAGGTTTCGGGAGTTGAGTAACATATTCTCTTTATGACTGGAAATGTTCCACTAATTACCCCAGAAAACCGTTACGGTGCGTAGTGAATAAGACATGAAATAAATTTGAATTCAAAGAAAAAAAAATTCTCGAAGAACATTAGTTAATTACTACTTCACTTGTAAGTTTTTATGGACATTTATACGTAAAATTACTTTTTACGCTCATTGGCGTGATTCAGTAGGTCTCAACAAGTTGAAAAATGTACTGATAGCAGAAAGAAAGTTACAAAAAAATAAAATAAATGTTATGCACGACTAGCGTCAACATGGAATCAGCTAGGAAACAATCAACGTTAACAAATTGGAACGATCCTTTGAAACAGAAGTTTACAGTTTTACTCTCCTATTTCACCTGCTGCTCGTGAATCATCACTGTAAATTGTCAAAGGGGATCAGGCGGCTATTTCTTCAAACGGCTTTGCAAGGCATGTTTGTGCAGTTATGCCTGATTGGTCTGCCGTGTATGTACATTACGAGCTAATTTTCTACCTATGTATTCTAATTCGCGTAATGGTTTATGCAAAGTAGTGATGACATCTATTCCGAGTTCATAGAAAGGCTTATTTATTCTTCAGTTTGAGTTTGCTAAGCTCGGAGTTCTAGCACCCCAGCCTCGACGGCGCAAGGGATCTGGAACTGATCACGGGCTGGACGAGCGCAAGGTTGGATGTTGCCAGAAAATATGACTGAGAAGAATACGAGCTCTGCAGACTAGCAGCGCGAGCATGGAGGGAACGCATGTGGAGTTGCTCAGTGTACGTAAAAGCTAACGACCGTTCGACAAAAGGGTACACAGAAAACGTTGAGAATAATACAGGTAATTAAAACAGGGCAAGTAAACAATTAACAAAAAACACAATCGGGAAGAAAAGAAACGATTGCTAGAAAAAAGTTTACATCTGAATTAAGATAAAAGAGTAATACTTCGTTCCGAGGAAAAGATAGTACATCGAAAATACGAGTAACGTATGGAACAAAGCGAAGAAGTTCACGAGTCAAATAGAGGTACAGGAGCGTACACGCATGACGCAGCAGACAAGCTGAAGCAAACAGGCGTACATGGAGAATTGTATAAGAGCCAAAAAGAGCGTAAGTACATATATGGGCATAAATATCATAAGGTTAGGTATGGCATTAATAGCAATAATAACAATGCGTAGATCCAATAGTAAACTAGCGATGGATTCGTAGCAGCAGAATTTGAGTTATAGGTATCTACCTACACATAGTTTTGAAAAAAATAAAATAAACACAACTTCCATTTTTAAAGTAAATAATGTGATAACAGTAACTTCTAAAGACTTAAATAGAAAACTCTGAACAAAACAGCTAACAAAAATAGAAAATCTTAGATACTGTATAAAATAAACCATACTATCACCTACACATATCATAAGAAGATAATGCAAATCTCAGCACCACAAAAGAACGAAATCATCGTCACATAAACGAAAGGCAAATCAAAAATGGAAAAAAATCACTTCCATTCAAATTTAAAGACGAAGAAAGGTCACAGGATAACACACGCACTCACACATACAGCCAAGATGTTCAAGTATGAACAAGTGGGACAAAACAAGAAGCAAGGACTGGAAACAAAGGAGACGCGAGCACTCACCACGCTGCTTGGCCTGCTCGTAGTCCGTCTTGCAGACGAGTTTGTTGTCCTCCATCAGGTAGAACTCGTCTCCTGTGTTCAGCTGGCGCTGGCAGATGATGCACGCGAAGCAGTGCAGGTGGTACACGTTGTCCTGCGCTCTGCGCACCACCTGCGTCGGCGGGATGCCCTGCTCACACCCCGCACACTTCGTGCCGAACCTCCTGGTGGAAATGTGCCACTGAGTTCTTAAATGACATCCTGGTGGAAATGTGCCACTGAGTTCTTAAATGATATCCTGGTGGAAATGTGCCAGAGTTCTTAAATGATATTCTGGTGGAAATGTGCCACTGAGTTCTTAAATGACATCCTGAAGGAGATGTGTCACGAAGTCCTTTAAAAACCTCATAAAGGATAATGCACGGTTAAGGTGTCACAATGATTCAACCATTCCATAGAAAAATATTGGTTTCAAAAGTTGAAGTCTCATTTAGGCACTAAAATTTTCTGCTTGGGTACAACATTTTCAGATTTATTTCTTCACAGAATTTTCTATGAGCAAAAAGCCTTACCTGAAGAAGTCCTCCTTGCAGAAGACCTGCTGGTTCCTGTAGAAGCCTTACCTGAAGAAGTCCTCCTTGCAGAAGACCTGCTGGTTCCTGTAGAAGCACTTGTCCGTGAGCTGGAGGCCGCAGTCGCAGCACTTGAGACAGCGTGCGTGCCACGTGCGCTCCAGCACCTTCAGGATGAAGCGGTCCAGGATGGCCTCTGTACAGCCTGCACACTTCGGGATCGTAGCTGCACGTGAGAAATTAAGTACATTAATTACTCTACAGGTGTATGTTGCACCAGTAACTGTGTATAACTAATTAAGTACTGTGCACACCCATTTTATAATAGGGGTAAGAAGTAAAAAACGTAATTTTTACCCCCCCACACACTTCAGAATAATACCTACAAGTAACTGAATCACTCTTGCACAAAAATAATCTAGCGCATCAATGTGACGAATACTTATCATACAGGCGTCCCTCACAGAATTGAAATACTGAAATAAAAGTTATAGAAATTAAATTTCGTCAGTTGATGCACCTTAAGAAACAGCAAATACTCGCCGTTGCAAATATCGCTCCTGTGGTGGTACGGGTGGTACAAATTAACTCTGTACCGCCACCTGATGTACACGAGAACTGACATCCGAAAATTCATCAGAACTCCTAATCTTATCGATATTTTCTTAGGCACTAAAGGGTTGAATGCCGAATGAAGAGATTATTGCACCACCAAATGTTCACCTACATACACTAAATATAGGCCATAATTCGAAAAAAATATTCGCCTAATTCGCATTATTCCTCGGCCTAAGGGTCGCCATTTCTCACCTACTGTTTACTTTCCCATTTCGAGAAATATTTTTGCTCTAAATTCTCAATTTGAGAGTAATTTTTGTAATTATGAATCTCAATTGCTAATAACGGCAGTTCAGCTTTTATTGAAGAGTGTCAGTGCGTCAGGCTTCGCTAGCACTGCTACTTAAATGAAGTTCATAAGATTAAATAATTTTCGTAGGAAATTTTTTAGCTTGAGACAAGGTTTTTAGAAAGTACAGCGGTATCTGATCGAGAAAGTCTCCTCAGTGGTGTCGTGCACCGTTATATTTACAATGGAATGGTTAAGTGTCCATGGTGTACAAGCCAAAGCCAAAATACCAAACATAAAGTGACTTAATGAAAAAAATTTTCCTTAAATCACAAGCAATTAATTTCTTATCACATAAATTCCCAAGAATTCATTGAAGAAAATCTGAACAACGTAATTCTTAAATTCGAAGGTTCTTCAATTAATATAAATTGGGGATGCCCCGGACATTGAGATGGTTGTGCCCCTCAACATGCATCAAAAAGGCAAAACTACCATCTCAAATTTTTATTCAAT
Organism: Orchestia grillus; assembly: GCA_014899125.1. Classification (NCBI taxonomy): domain Eukaryota; kingdom Metazoa; phylum Arthropoda; class Malacostraca; order Amphipoda; family Talitridae; genus Orchestia; species Orchestia grillus. Next base: position 7,723 of record VOMN01064610.1, read on the forward strand.
CCCAAAAGAGAGCACCCAGTTTAAGATTCACTGCTGTTGTTGGACTTAAAATAAATTAATTTTCCGTTAACAATGCCTGAAAACGAACCGCTTTTCCTGTAATTTTCCTAATCACATAGTTTTTTCATTCCAAATTCCTTAAAGAACTGAGGAGAACGATAGCATATAGTGTATCACAAGAGCGTCCGGTAAGGATTTGCCTGAAAACCAACATGTGTTAAAAATATGCCGGAAACAAAAAGTAACTTGAATGCGTTGTTCAAAAACCGTAGACTTTTTTCAAAAAATGAGCATGACTGAGGGAAGCACATAGTATACGAAATTTAATTCATTTTAAGAACTATTGTATTAGATAAACTCAATAAAATTTTAATTAGGAATCATAAAACATTCGAAAAAGAATCATTATCAATCGTAGAATTAGCTATTACTTTAAAGAGCAGTTATTTTGCAACCAAAACTGATTTGAAATTTGAGAATAATTTTCTACCTCCTGTATTTAGAACATGAATTTCAGCAAAATAAGAGACCATGAAATACTTAAATACAATCTCGTGATTCATAATTTAAATTTTTCAATAGAAAGTTCAAGTTCAGTTGAACTATTCGTATGAATGTCATAAATGGGAGTTTAAAATAGAGGATACGTAAATACATGATTATATTCCATCATATTCAATGAAAATTTATACTTCACGCAAATAAACTCTTGACTTACCTAAGCTAAGAATTTTCAACACCTTAATTGCACTCCACTGACCCAAAATTTCCCCCCAACTGCATTCAATTCAGAAGAATCCTTCCAACTCCGCTTTTTGTTAGCGGACAAAATCAGGGAGCAAGGAAGTACTTGCAATGGCCCAATCCTTAGTAACATCCTTAACTGAATCCCACTCTAGCCTTTCGACGACCTAAATGCCCCGAAAAAACACCAAAAACCACCCTAACAACATCTCGAGGAAACCTAAGAGCACCAGCCATCGTTTTGAGGCAATTCTGGCTTAGCTCCATGGCGATGCCGGCACCCCTGATTAAATGATGCAATAAGGGAGCGGCATTTGGGGCAATTGTAGCATGGATACGGCGCCCCTTTTGGCTCGAATATAAAAACGCATGGCCCTTGCCGACGCCATAGAAGGTGGTCCAGCAACCGTTAGGAAGGCACTTACAAGGCCCCGCATTACTGGGCAGCATGGAGTGCCATTTACTTATGCCGCACGCTTTAGACCTCCGGACACGAAGACTTTTCGGGGGTGCGCAAGTCAAAAAGAAAATGAACACAAAATTGTGCGAGTTGGATGCTACGGAGTGTGAATTGTTGGGAAGACGTGTAGGTCAAAAATGAGAAAAATAAGTTTTGAAAATTAACCGACTATGTACATGAAAAATTAATATTAGGAAATACTTAAACGAAAGCATAAGGTTGAGGCGATTTTGAATAAATGAGATAAAGATGATACTACACTTTAATTAAAACTTATACGTAAGTAACAATACTTGCACAAAAATACATTTTCAATTTAAATTATACATCCGAGTTATTTTTACACAACTATCACTGCAGTAACGAACTACGTAGCGAGTAGAAAAACCATGGTCATTACTGATGTAAAAAGTATTTTACACATCGGAAAATCCATTCACAACACGCCTTTCGACATATTTTTTTAGGTAAGTAGAAGCATTCCTCCGATAGGGTAGGAGACAGACTTGCTGGCAAACGTGCTTCAAAAACCCATTAAAGCATCTCGTGTTCATAGACAGTACATTACATGGTCTAATTTTTTGCTACTCCATCGATAAATTTATAAAAAGAATGAAAAGATTCGTTAAAATACTTGGGTAGTCAAAATTATAAATGCACCAATGAAGAAGGTAAAACTGTAGTCTAGCCTTTTCACCTGTGCGTCTGTAAGTCTGCCTGACCAAATATTTTTATCGATTATTCTTCATAAATTCATCTATGGGGCGGTGAAGAAGTTAGACGATAATTAATGGCCATAACCACGAGATGTTTCAAATAATTTAATGGCCATGACCACGAGATGTTTCAAATAATTTAATGGCCATGACCGCGAGATGTTTCAAATAATTTAATCAGCCTCAAAGGTGAATAATTTAAGAGCCTGTTTGACGAGTGTTCGAGACATTTCAATTACTGAAAATGACTATAAATCTTACTGAAATTTTATTTGTCAACAATGGAATTATGGACTGAATTTGACAAAGAATATATTGATCACAGAGTCATGTATTGATCACATTTCAATTAAATGCTCGCAGATCGAATCCAGCTCGAATAGTATTTTTGTGGACCTACGAAACAATTTAAGTTTGAAGAACATTTCATTTAGTAACGAGCCATGAGCTAAACTCGAAAACATCGCAAAAAATATTTTACTTTTTTAATTGGAAGTAAACAATTCTGCTGTTTCTTGTCTTCCTCTTTACAATTATGGAATTTTGTCGCGCAAATGAAGAATAATTGCAGAAGTAATTTCATCCCCACCCATTATACAAAATCCTTTTCCCCGCTACACTGCACGCGTGAACAGCCGTATTTCTATGGCGGTGTCTTTGAACTGCACGACTGGAAAAAGGCTATCGGGAGCACACGCAATAAAATGAAACAAGATAAAGAACAGAAGCCAATTTCAGAAAACGACTCACGAACATTTTTTTAAAAAGATCCAGAACTTTTATTAGCCACCGAAAAATAATAATTCAACACATTCCTTACTTATTGGGCCACCGGAGTGCCAATCAAATTCTATTGCGTAATGCTATGCTTGTATGGCAACCGTAATTTTATTTGAATTTGCAGAAAACTCTCATATTTGAATTATTAAAATAACTAAGTACCATTACTTCGAGTAAAGTGAAGGAGCAAAAGTGATAAAAGCAAGTCTAACTTCAAAACACGAAAGTGCGGCAGGATTCAAATAAGGCGCCCGTTATGGAACAACCTTGGTATGTGCATCCCTGCGTGGCCAACGCGCTGGATAGAATATTTGAATTCACCGACGCAGATCTCCCTTACGGGAGTGACTCGGTCGCAGCGTGAGGGCGGCACGGCACACAGTCCCTCACTGGAAATGGGCACAACCTGCCGTCGCACTAAATATTTTTAATAATAAATGCTTTGGCGAGTAAATAAGAAGAGTATTCGGTGGTAAACTGTCTGATAACCATGATGGTTTACGGAATTCACGTAAATCCGAGTTTTAATTGCGAAATNTGAAGATCATTTGCGACCCTTCTTTAAAAAAAATTTGCAACATGCCAGCAGCATTTCAGCACATTAATTAGGCACCCAGATTATTGAAGGCGGGAAATAGTCGTGGGGACTCACATATGAGGAGAGGGTGCAGGCTGGCTGGCAGTAGCGCGTTGTTGATATCTTTGGTCTCTCCCACGAATATATCGGCCACCCCCACCATGGGTATCGCTGGGGAGTGGGGGGAAGAGGAGGACGGGGGAGAGGACGATGTAGAGGAGCAGGTGGAAGAGGCGGTGGAGGAAGGCAGGGGAGTGAGGGTGGTGTTGCCGTAGAGAATCATAGTTACGAAGGTTACTTCACAGACCTACAAGATCAACATAAAATTCATGCCCCAATATACAATGCCAATTATCCTCAATCTTGACTGGTTTGCTCAGAACAGTTTTGGACCTGTCAGCACGATCCGTTTTTTTCTGCAGTTAAGAAAATTTTATTACAGATAAAATTCAAAGGCTGAAAGAACCTTATCTTCCTTAAAAGTAGCTTACTAAATATAAGAAGAATGGTAAAAACCTAAGAAGAAAAGGAACAATTAATCGTGATCTAGTATCCAACGCACTCGTCATTATGAAAAGAAAAACTATCGCATTTATACAAAGAGGCTTGCAAAGAAGTGAATCTCCTTGTTTCGTATAGGGTGACTTATAAAAACAGACCCCAACATGTACTAAAAAAATAGATGTTCCCACAACAGGTGCTGTGGGAAAAAAAAAGATTCAACGCCTCTTTAGCGTCCCAGCAAACACCAACTCATATAAAAACTTTCAATTAAGCATGTACGACACGTTTGATGAGCACATGTCCAATTCATAAGATTTCATTTGCATACACTGCAAAGCGTGTTTACCCATAAGAACGACAAATAAAATCTTAAATAAACCCTCAACTGTGACTGGCCCCGTTTCAAACAGATCAAACCGTAATAATTTGTGCTAGGAAAGTAATCATTTTTGCCAGTCACGCCAGACAATGGCTACAGAAAATGCACCAGGAACTTTCATAGCCGAAAATTGATTTCTGTACTTGTGTGACGTAGAGAAAACATCACATGAAGTTTTCCAGTTCTCTTTAGCTTGGGTCCCCCGGCTCGAGATGTCGCTCTCACCAACACATTACCCTCTGGCGCAGCCCGAAAAAGTTAGCAAGAGATTGCTAACTGATTCACAGTGGATGATACTTTCCTAAATGCAAATTCTACCGAGCGATCTTGATACCCTCTAAATGGTTAATAATTATTGTAACCTAAAATTTCAGAACAAATAATATCTGGAGATTGGGCAACGCTAGGTGCAAGAGAGGCACACAAGTTGTATGAGCCTCTAGGTGTCCCCGAAATAAGTATGGTGCTCGGTCGATATTTTCAATGAAAAAAATGTACAAGAGAATCATGTATAGTTCAACTCTATTAAAAAGGTTTGAGTAACAACAGAACATACACGTAAAGGCAGCTAAAAACGTCAAAAGTGAGTTCATGTCCACAAACAACACTTCACCATTTATTTATTCAGAGAACAGCTAATACTGAGAAGTACATTACGTGCTAAGTACACGTTTGGAGTCTACCACAACTTTCTAGCGTAAATATCCACAGTCCATATTTCAATTTTTGAAACCCATGTCATTATTTCATGTTTGAAATGTTCAGGCTTATGAAGCTCTCAGAAATTGAGTCTTCTTTTTGAGTTTCAGTTCGAGTCGCGATGTTACCAGGCTTCGGAAATAAGAGAAAATACAGCATCTTGCCCAAATGAACTTCATTCTTTGAACAAATTAAGCTGCAGAGAATTTCAAGTCAGCCAAGTACTGCAGGAGTTCAAACACAAATTTACACAGAACAGATTCCAGAACACCGAGGATCCAGCACCGTATCTAGGCCCGGGAGCGGCACCACGTCACCCTCGCGAAGGCCTGGAAGCCTCTGAGCCCGCACCTGCGCAGTAGGGATCTGCGGCCAGCCTGTCGCCGCCCTTTTTCTGCGCCGCAAAAACACTCAATACTTCACTTTATACCCGCGTATAAAGCTTTACAATGCCTTCCTTATCACACTTTCAAACTTTCTATGCACTTCTGTACATTAAGAAAGAACTCTTGGTACTATTCTTGCCACAATAGGAAGAGTAAAGACACGGAATGCGTGGGCCTAGAAGATAGGATATCCATGAGACAGTTCCTGTGACGCAAGAGGGCGGTTCAGAGCCGAGGGAGAAAGCACTCACCAATCGCAGGCTTCCATAATTTGCTCCAACCAATGAACGTGTTGGTCTCCTTCTATTTCTTCTTCGTCATTTACATAAATTATCGTCTAACTGTACTTCGGTTCATTGCGCGCGAGGATATGTGCATTATGTCCACTTTGTTAATCAACCTAACAGGCATACATAAATCATAGCTCCAAGTCGCCTATTCGGGCCATGCTCTATGAAACCAAAGCGACGTTTCAGGCAGGCTCAAAAGACGTACGCTAACACACGAATTCATTAGAAATGTGAATCAAATAAAAATTTGTACCCATGATCATTTTCTGCTTGCAACGAGCGGTGTGTGCCCGAACGCCCACTACTTGCAACACCCAATTCTAAACTGAATATTTGAAATTTCTTTGCTCCTCAGTTTTTATGTCACAGAAGGTATAATGTCAGGTAGTAACAAAGTGCTTGGGCTCTCATTGCCAGAAAAAGATCGATACGTTTTTGCACTTATTGTCATTCATTATGGTGTAAGAGATGATGTAACTTGTTGCATACACTCCTACATGTAAGAACCGGCGCCTTTTGGTGCGCTTTGCTGTATTTCCAATACTAGTTCCGAGGAGAAATTCCTCTAACGCTCCAAAATACAAGGTGAAGCTACTAAATAATCTCACGCATTTGTCGTGTTTAGAAAATCAAAGGGAACTAAAGAATGAACAAGGTTTTTATTTTCTGAATGAAATGCAACACAATTTGATATATTATGATTCATGTTAAAAATGCCCTTTTCATTTGTTAACTTACTTCGCTTTTGTTAAGTGAGCAAATGTGTTATATTCGTCGCACGCGATTCTAGCGTATTTTTAACAAAAATTTGCTACGTCTCAGTTGCGGACAATTGATCCTAAAAATCGAACACGAAATAAATATTTCGTAGAAACACCTACAGAAGCGTCAAATTTTGCAACTTTCTAAAGCCTAAAAAATGTAGATATAAATAAACCAATTTCGGACTCAGACCTGAAAATTTAGGGAACAGCATTTCACGTAGTCTCTCACCATGATTGATTCCCGAGTGTGTGGTGACAATTCTAAAAGAAGAAATATCTTTGCATCACTCAACACGTGACCTTTCCTCATTACGACAACCTGGGGAACTGAATGGCCAGGTGAAAGGTTCTAGCTTGATAATAATGAGCGGGAAGTGGATTATTTCCAGGGGAGAATATTGCGAACTCTTGATTAGGCGAAGCGATCAATATTCAATTGCAGTGAGATCATTGACAAGCTTCATTTGAATGTCAGCTCACCACTGGACGACCTTTGCTCCTGAATGTAGCCTCTGAACTTTTGCCCACTCGCACATGCGCGCTGCCAAACCCAGGGATCAATTGAACAGAATCAATATATTTCAAGAAATCAATAATGCGTGCCGCCAAATATTGCCGGGCTGCTACTGAAACTTAATGAGCTTGGTCAGAGTGAAGAATTTTCGCGTTTGCATTACAGCTGCGGCGTAGAGACGTAAAATAATCGAGCCACAATTTTGACTCGAGAACTCCATTGTAAGATGAACGAGATTTACCTCATTCGCTTACGACCTTAGCTACGCCCCTACAGAAAGGCTTCAACATTTCCCAGTGTGTGCTTCGACAATATGAAAATTTTACCGCGATACATTGTAGATTGATGAAATGATGAGAGCCTTATCCACGAGGTTGGTTGCACGGTACATCGTTCACACGGGGGAGTAGGAAAATTTCTCGCGTTTTTGAAAAGCACATTAACAATGCATGTTGCTGATAAGTACTTATCATTGTAATGATAAGTTCCCCAGGTATGTTGATGAGTGCAAACATTGTTAGTATGTACACTCCTGAGGAAATGAAAAATTGGCTGGATCTTTCGTTGAATGCCAAGTTCTTGAGAATGCAGAACAGAAATTAACGCCATCCCATATCCTCTAGGCGTGTTGCAAGTGTATGTTACGTAATACAAACAAACGTTTACGTTTAGTTATCTGAAACCGACTAAATAAGTTGGATCAAAAAGTTAACCGACACAATTTAATGCAGTGGTATCCCCAGCAGTACTTTACACTTTGATAGATACGTTAGAATTGCTTAAAAGAGTGTGTTATATGAGTGTACACGTGGAACACTATTTGCATTTGTTCTACTTAAACCACGGAGTGATTACAAACATGCTATGTTCATTCTTATGGCCATCCGCAAAGAAAAACCAAATTTCGTGAACCACAATCCCCGTTGGTCTCCGCAGATACTTCGAGACTATACCGTAGAAAACATTGATAATTATCCGTCGTACATATAGTCTCCAACCTAATACAAGTACAGTAGTCCGACCGGGAACTCATAATTTGACCCAGAGCATAATTCAAACGAGAATTTGAACTTAGCGGTGATGCTAGCTCTGAACAGAGCATATCTTCGCTGATCCTGCTTGGCGTTGAGGGTTACCAACAGCAGTAGAAGAATACAAGTCAAGAGGCAGATTGCACATATACCTCAACGACAGGCTCATCTTGTTTATGGAGTCCCGAATAATTTTGCCGGGTTTTCTTTAGATGAATCGTTGGTTTTTGTCCTGAAATGAAGAACCCTCATTTTCAGTAATCGAAACCTAACATATAGGGTATATGCAATGAATGTATGGAATGGATTTGATATTGTGAATCCCGTTCGAATAAGGACGAACCCATAAAAGACGTACAAGACGAGAATGCTACGCTCGCACCGGCGCTAGGACTCGCAGCGATCGATTTATTCCTTTAAGAAGCCTTGGCCTCACGATCTCCATGTCCTTCCTGCCCCAGCTCCAAGGGAGCACAAGTGGTCTGCTTTGCGACGGCGCATTTCATGGATATTGAATTTACCCAATGGACGGCGCGAAATTTGCCACTTCCTCAGCGAGTTGCACTTGACGGTCAGCCTCTTAAATCACGCTCCAAATGTGAACTCTGCCAAATTTACGGCTGTAGCACAAGAACACGCGTATATTCAATTTCCCTTTAAAAAAATGAAGTAAGGTTAAAACCCTGTAATTAAATCATTGAACAATTGGCAATCAAAAATCAGAACTGTAGAGCACCAAAGTACGAATCTCTAAAGCACAGGCGTGACGGCAGGGAGACTCGGTGTGCGATTCGAGAAGAAATAGGATTTTCCAGGGCTCCGTAACAGTGGTCCTTACTCTGTCGTGTGCCAGAACCGAAGTTTGCGTAACGAATGTGAGGCAAGTGTTAGGCTGAGAGCAGTACCTGAAGGACAATAAACATATTCACCAACCAGACGCTCCTCACCCACACTAACATCACCCA
>VOMN01064612.1:0-37764 GCA_014899125.1 Orchestia grillus
GCGAGCTGTGGTGCTGACGGGCATGTTGATTTGTAGGTTGAACGATTGATTAATAGTTTATTTTTCAGTGATTAGCAAGGCATTGTGTCTCTACGTATTTATGCCCAAGTCGCGCCACAGGAGGTAAGGCCCTTCCAATGAAGAGCCTGACGACCCTCGTCTCGTCACACAAGTGAGTTACATTTACTCATCGAAGCTGAGAGTAATAAAATTCAAATTTTTGAGAAAATATTGAGAATAAATCAAGATGAGAAACTTCGTACCGTAGGCTATCATACTTTTCACAAATGACGAGTGTTCCTAATGTTCCTTCACCAACGTCTTACTTTCATTTCAAGGTCAAATCATGAATTAGCACGTTGAAAACTTACAATTCAGCATTGTGCGTCTAGAAACAATGAGAGTTTCCCATCGCACATTCACTATGACTGAGGAAATTGCAGTATGCATTCACCGAAGTTGCTGTGATAATATTCAAAGGTTAATAACTCGGATGAGTTTTCGCTGTGATAATATTCAAAAGTTAATAACTCGGATGAGTTTTCATAAAAGTGAGCATAGAGTACTGCATACATTCACATATGGATCAGCCACGGTCTTCCACACCAACTATTGAATGTTTTGAGTTTGCCTAGTGCGTCTCGAGTCGAAACGAGACAAGAGAATTGGATAAGACGAATAATAACTCTAATGCCGGATACAACACATCGAATCGATAAATGTATTCTTCAGTTCACAAAAAGTTCTTTCTACAGATTTTTGAAACAATTCGTTCAACACGTAAGGTTTGATAGTATCGAAAAAAGTAAAGTATGTGAATAAATTGTAAATATCTGTAAATGCTGTGTTATTTACTACTATTTTCTAGTACGCTCACACGCTCACAAAAATTTGCTCAAGACAATTGGTGTCAAACATATCATAATAATACAAAATGAATATAGTTTCATTAAGGGGAACTATACTGAACATGACTGACTCGAAGTATCTACCAAATATTAGTCATATTTCCAAGGACGCTCCCAACCTAGAGATCAACAACATCTGAGGCTGATATACAACCCATTAAAATATTGAAGACTCTTCGCAATGGAGTACCTCCTACGTTGAGGATAGTCGAAGTTCAGGAAGAGAGCACTCGGCATATGATAGACCGTAGGCTCGCGCAGATAAATTTACTGAATCTCTATATCACAAAGTTCTAAGATCTGAGTTGATCCAACTCTAAATTTAGAATTTGTTCGCATTAACTATTCGGTCGCAAAGGGCTTTCATCCAAGTCTTACCTCTGTGTTATTGAATTTCTATTCATTCATGAGTTCAGACATTCTCTCAGCAATATGCTGAGAGCTCGCTGTCAGAAAATGAATAATCTTCTGCATCCTTCTTTCTTCGTAGACACTTTTCAAAACTAACGTAATAAAAAAACGTATCGAATTTAATTTCAGGTTTATAAATGGCTTCATTAACATTGGATGTTTTTTATACCGTAAATGTTTCTACTCTACTACGTCTGCAATAAATTTACGACGCAACGAAGAAGTTCCATATTATCTACTAATTCCAAATGATACGTGTTAACTGCTGGTAGTAGTTTACATATATGTATGGAAGCCAGCGATAATGTCATCACTGGTTTTAATAAATTTAAAACCCGTTATTGAATTAGCAATATAGAATATGTACTAGAGTTCCCGATGGTCAACTAACAGTTCATCATGAAAAGACAATTTTAGAACAACCCCGAAGAAAAGTCACGAAATATCACTTGCATATATTTTGGCGAGCTGGCGATGAGTGCCAGCGCTGCCAGCCAGGTCGTAGAAGACGTCAATCAATTTGGGAGCGTCAGAGCACATTGACACCCGGGCGATTATATGAAGTCAACAGGTGGCTGGCAGTGAGCCAGCCTAGAAGACCACAGCCATGGAGTTCCCGGCTGTTGAGTGCTGTTCCTTCCCTGATCTCTTCCTAATGAACAGCTTTCGCCCAAAGTTCAAAACAAATTCGAAAAGGCTTGTATCCATGTCAGATTTTACAACTACACTTATCCTTAGCTCATGAGAGTTATGATTAAGACATAGAAGCACTAGCTGTTGCTCGCCAATGGAACAATTGTAGCAATGCCCTCCGATGCCGAGCAAACTGATTCCAGTGAACACCTTCCTTGTCTTCATAGATGTCCGTGCCTCCTTTCCTACCCTGCACATTTGTACTTAGGTTTCATCACAATTTCCAACACCGCTTATGCTAAGCCTGATGAGATCAACCGAGAAAGTCTTTTCAGGATTACTCTCAAGCGTAACAATCCTCACTTGGAAAGCAAATCGTAACCGGAACGTCGCTGAAGAATCAAAAGAAGTGAGAACGCGGGGCTTATTTATTAAGAAATTCTGCAGTTCACACTTTAATAAACCATTAAATACCTATCTACGGGAGATTTTCTATAAATTCAACTTCAAATACAAATACTTCAACTTCGGTACAGAACAGTAGATTGCGAAAGAATTTCACATCTCACTAGCTTTATAAAGTATTTCACAAAATATTTCTGAATTCATTGCTGACGACTTAACAATGGAGAGATCCTTCGTACGAGTGAACCACAGCACCGAATACGTGCACAAAAGAAACTGAACTGTTCGCTAACTATTGATGTGACCTAAATTTTAAAATATAATTTTATCTCGTAACGGGCTGGTTTTACTTTGCACCTACGAACGGAAAAGAACTTGGAATTTTCCGGTAATTAATACGTCAATTATGAAGGAAACTGGACTATCATTTATCATAAGTGAAGCAAAAGATTCTGTATAAGCTCCTGTACGAAAAAATAGTCACCTACCATAATATTCGTAGAGCTTCCATGAACATGAATAGTGGCACGATCAGTGACGCAAATTCAGCGCACCATTGAGTCTAAAATTGTCCTAAAGCACACTTGGTCGATTTTAAATAACTCTTGCATCAACAGATCTTGTAGCGCGGCTACAGTACGGGGACGATCTTCTACTCGTCTAACTTGGCCTTTGAGGGGCCCCACAAATTTTCTTTTGAATTTGTGTTTAGGGATTTAGGTAGCCAGTCTAAATACCTAACATATCTTAAATGACTATCATGCCAATTAGTTACAGCTCTATCCCGATCGATGCCTTCGGTAGTTGTTATCCTGAAAAATTGGCAAAGCAACATATTTCTCTTCATTCGGATATTTTGAAAAAGGCCATCAATTTGTTTAATTTCTCGAAATACGCAGTCCGTACGTACTCACGAAATACACAGTTCGAACCCAATGCGCTGAGCCAGCAATATTGTTAGCCCACATTGCTGAGCAACATAATTGCGATTGAAATTTTTAAAGAGAGTCGACTCGTGCCAATCTTGTCTTTTACTGCATGTAGTTTCATATGAATATGCTCGAAAAGTTCTCCACTCGCAAGTTCTCCAGCGGTTTGTATGAAGCAAACTTGAGTAAATATTTTAGGAAGCGTTGCTTATTTGTGCTGGTAGGGTTGGGAGATAACAAGTTTGAAGGAGACGTTTACCAGAAAAGTAACCAATTAGGTTAACCAATGGTCTCATTAGGGTTAATTGTTTGTGAAGATATTTTGAAAATATTTCGAACATGAGGCGTACTGCTTCTTGTGCTATATTTGTAAAAAGTTATGTGCATTTATTACAATAATATAATATTTTACAGTAATAAAGATCGAGTCTCTTGCGAACGATAACTTCTGAGATCATAAAAAGAAGATCATACACGTAATCACAATTTTGATTATAAAGAGAAAATCAAGTAACTCTTACAATCATCATATGTGCCACCATAACGATCATCGTGACAGAAACTACAAGAATTTATTTTCCTTAATGCAGTGAAATATTTATCATCGAAGAATCTTTCCCTATAAAAACATACGTACATTTTTTAACTTATTTCGTATAAATGGTTTGAAATTCTCGTTTTACCCATAAAATGTATAAACGTGAACATCTAGCTGAATGGATGGGATTCATGCAAGCGCACTCTATCGAAAGGGCTCAGATTGGAGTCGTCTCTTGAGAAAACAAGAGAGCGAAGTCCCTACAATGCGCAAACATTCTTAGACAAACACTGTTGCAAAGAAAAATGGGCTATAAAAATGCAATCAAGAGCACGACTCTTGTCCGCGCATTCCTGGACGTCACACAACTTAGCATCACTTCAGCTTTGTGTTTCCAGTTTAAAATGGTAGATGTTTGCGTCCGTCGTGAGCTAACATTTATTTGCCCAGCGCAGAAATCGAGACTCGAGACTGCACAGTTGCGACTTTTATTTCTCTAACATGAAATAGATAAAGCACAGAAAATGTTCACTTTTTCATTAATTCAAAATATTTTTTAGTATTTTTTAAGGGCTGCTCATTACGAAGAGAGGATTGTTAGTAAGGATGCAGTTATATTTTGAAGTTCAATTCAAGTGAAGTAAAAAAATTTCCAGTCAAGGAGAGGTTCATGAGTAGTGATTTCAATAAGGTATCATTTACGTCCAACATCATCAAGCTTCAGAACGCAAGTAAATAATCCAGAGCGAGGCAAGTGGCAAGAAAGTGCGAACTCTGAGGAGCATTGAATTCAAGACGACGACGTCCCAGGGGCCTTGATGGAGACAGAGAAATACTCTCCTAATTCTTATGTCTAGATCACAAAGGTGAAGAAAAAATTAATGAATGACTGAATAATGCCCCTGGCCTAGGATATCAACATGGGAGGCTAATCAAAGAATAAATAAACATTATAAACCAAGAAACTTGTATAGAATATACTCGTAAATACAAAATGAAGTCTCTCGATTCTTGTTTTAAATCATTTCAACAGTTTTCTCTCCAGAACTTTCGACCTTACAATGATATATTGAAATATCAATTCTTCGAATGTCTAATTTATATCATTTCCCAAAATTTATGAAGTTTTTTTATTCATCAACGCACGGTCATGAATTCAACTAAGCTCCAGAACATTCTTCTTCCTTTTTAACTTTCCCTTCATGAAACTGCATTTTGAGTTATAATTACAACTTTACATTCTTAAACTTTGCCTTCAAAAATTCCCAGACTTTATTTAAGGTATGATGATCTTCATGAAAATGTTTGGATCAAAAAATAAATTTCTCCGACAGTACATATAAAACAATTTTAAATTCTTGCAGTCTTTAAGCCCTTGGATTTAAATTCATACCCACTGTGAATGTACGAGCACTACAAAGAAATTTTGTGTGTAAACGTAGTTAGCACTCTGTTCTCACAAGTATTTTAATATAATCTTCATTTCCATTGCTCAACATTAACAATTGATTTAAATAATTCATTCAAGCACTTTCCATGTTTCTGACTCGTTTCATGAAATTTAAATTTATTTTATAGAAGAACTCACTATTTTACTATGTTATAAAAATTTTGCTGAAACGTTTCTGTTGCTTACTCTATTACCATTTCTAAAAACAACTTAAACATACATTCAACGAGATGTTTTCCATTATTTCTATAATATCATAACGGCAAACATTTTCGAAATGTCAATAAACTTGAACCTATCATTTAAAATAAATTACTGGCATGAGTAAGAAAATTTTCAGGGCATTGAAAGTGAGATAAATTACGATCTTTATAATCATTTGGTAATTTACTAAATACATACTGCCTCTGGATCATTACCTCGACTTCTGAAGCTTGTAAATGTATTAAATATCACTGATAATACGGACAATCACTTTCCTTGAGCCTACGCAAACACCGGAAATATCTTTACAATTCTCAAGGTTCGAAACGCGTGAGAACTCCGACCTAAAGCCGTCGCGAGAAGAGCAAGAAAGGCTCCCAGGTTTTACTTTCATTGCCGTGTACTTCCCTGCGCAGAATAATGTCGCCGGTACCTCGCACACCTGCGGATGCTGCGTCTAGGGAATGCTTGAAGTTTAGGGAAAGATAGATGAATACTTTTAGGAAATTGGTGTACATACAGTAGAAAATAACGCTCACTATTATAACATCCTGGGAAGATATAACAAAGTTATATTTCGTGCCCATCAGCATTCAAATCCACAAGTCTATGAATAATAAAATGCATATAATAAAACAGCGTTCGATATACGCACGTGGCGATGTCCAGCGTAGCTTGTACAAACATGCAATAGTTTTAGTAAAATTCAGCCACAAATGAAATTCACTACTTATTCACAATAGTAGTAAAGTCTTCCGTGAAAATAGATTTGTTCAGCCCGAAAACATTTTGTTGCACACGATAACTGGAAAAACAATCTAGAAAATCGGTGTTTACTCGAAACCGTGATACATTTCCGTCGACTTACAATGTCAACACGCCCAGGAGGCACCTGGACAAGCAGGGTCAAAAACAAACCATTTCCACGATCTAGTCCGAGTAGCCGCTCTCTTGAACGATTTAATTCAACATTTGGGTCCCCCTTAGGAGATTTGCAAAATGAAACACATTCTTACATTTGCCCAAATAGTTTGATTCCTGAAACCTTACGTTCTCTGTTAAAATTCTATCAGTTCTCTGTCCAGAAGTAAAGAGGCTTAAGCCTGATTCTGCTGTAGGAGGCAGCATTCGCGATTCCTTTTCCCAAGTTTATGTCATGAAAATTCGACAAATAATTTTTTAGAAGCTTTTTTCCAAACAGGTTTAATTATATTTTTACATTTCAAAATTTTTAAATATGCATATGTATGCAATAGTTTTATAACTTCAAAATATAATGGAAACTTACAGCTATATTACCTGTACAGATTTTCCACAACCCACAGACATTTTTCTAAAGTATACCATTGAAATTGTCATTTTAATAGTTGGGGGTGTGCGGGTAAATTTTTGTCCATAGAGAGAGACAAGGAAGCAAAACTGCAGCGCTCCTCTGCTCTTGGCTTTTGTAAACTGAATGAATTGTTATTTGTTTCTCTTCTTCTGCACACAGGGAAACGAAGAAGCAACAAAGCTGTAACGATGTCTCGCACACTCGACAACAAGCACAATGGGATAATGAGGAAGGTTTTATGCCGGGCAACTCTAGAGCTACAGCCCTGTAAACTGAGAGACCCGGCGCCCAACACCTCTAGCGACTTGCCACAAAAAGCTTTTTATTCTTTTATTCTTAATTCTACAGACAGAAGGGGCATGAACTCGCCCACCAAGAAGTCGGATATCACTGCATATGTTTTTCGTATACGGTGAAAAAATACTTGCGCTAAACATAGGTTTGTATCCGCTGACAGGGGGTGGTCATAGCAAAGAATATCTGTCAGTGGTTATTAAATAATACTACGCACGTTAGAAGATTCTGAGCTTTTCTGTTCAATATGTCCACAACATAAAAAAATAAGTTGGTTGACTTATGCAGAAAATAAGTTCATTTCCCGTATCAATGTGATCAGCTCAAGCCGGACACTCGTAAAGGAAGCTAATAACACTCAGGACTTCAACGCTAAAGCTTCGTGCGGTGCCCGCTCACGGAAATATGGGACGCCACATTTTGATCGACGAAATCCATACGTACAAATGAATTTCAAAAGAAATATAAATATACGTTCAATGCCAACGACGCAACGACGTGACGTCGACAGCCTTTATCTTTACCTAAAGTAATGCAGTGACGTATACTTGATACAGGCGACAATGCAGTGTTTCATCACTCGTACACCGCGGCGACCATGGTGGCGCTTCATGATAATGAGGGTTGACGGGTCTGCTCCCAAAGCCTCCTCGTACTCACTTTTCATCCTAGTGCTCATGATTTACATACCACTCCTGCTACACACTGCTAACTCATCACTTCAGCTACTTAATCACAGTTTACTCATCACTTCAGCGGCCAACACACTGCTAACTCATCACCTCAGCAACCTACTCACAGTTCACTCATCACTTCAGCAACTTACTCATACTCACCAATTCGGTGACTTACGCTTCACCTAGCATATACAATAATAATTTAACTGCCTTATTCCCAGCAACAAAAATACCATCTGCCATCGAAGTTAAAGTTCTCACAAATTTATATATCTGCTAAATTATGATGTGGACATTAATACTATACCACAATATTTTCTCAAAGGATTTTAACTGCGATGTCTTTAATTCAATTCTACACTTAGCTGAATATGTTTGTCATTCATTTAAAAAAAATTGAAACAACAGACTTAGCATTAAATTCTCTGCCGAATGTTTTTTTAGAGTGTCATAGATAATCCAATTGTACGTTAATGGACAAATTAGGTCCCTGCCGGCATTCCCGTAAAATTCCCGGCATAAAGCAATGCAGGAAAGTGAAAATTTCAATGAAAGTGGCCGGCTCAATAAAAATATCATCGATGGTAATCAATTTCGCTCCATGAAAATCATGCTCTCGTCCTTAGCTTGCATGACAATTTTTTCCTCGTAATTTTAGGTAGAGAACAATCACCTAAAAGCAGAATAGATTTTTACTCTCGTTGCTTCGTCGACTTGAAAGAAGTTCGAATGGCTGGCGGACAGGTTGCTGCTCGGCGCTTTCCTAAGTGCCCTACATGTCCTCGACAGACTTAATTAATGCTATCACAACGGAATTTTCCTTCTTGAAGATAAGCTCACAGGAGCAGAGAATGCCTCAAAAAAGTTAGCGTCAAGGTTATAAACTAGAAAGAGGCAATCACGAAAGTCTGGCTTGATCTATGTACAACGAAATATTCCATTTTCATCTCGAACTAGTTCACGGATCGAGTTGTTGATGCTCCCAAAATATTGTCACCAATCGTGAGTGATGAGTTCCAGGGTGACAATATCTTTCTTCGAAATCAGAAAAAATCACCCGGTGAATGAAACCGCGATGGACCTCAATAACCGAATATTGCTACGCAGCCTTAAACTGATGCATGCTTGCGTGAGGATGCCCGAACTTGAAGTAAGAGTTTGGCAAAATTCATGAAAACTTTTTGAACTTAGCGGCTTCTCAACCAGCACACCAGTACCATCGGTGTGCAGCAATCTCATCGAAGCGCCTAGATTTCTCTCCTTCAATAGACTGGATGTAGAGCAAACTCCGTCTTCAGTTGATATCATTACCTGAATGGGCTCCAGCACAACGGAAGCAGCCCAGCGGCTTTTGTCGAGAGAGATGGTGCTGTGTTCGAAAAAGATTTCCTGCGGAGGAACCTAACTATTTGAACTCCTGTGGAACGATTGAAGTTCTTATTTTAGGAAGTAATAACACTAAAATATTCTAAATTTGATCATTCAACTCTTGCATTAAACTTCCGTACTCAAATTGCGTACAACCCGTATTTGTAACGCGCAAAGACGAATACAACAGGAAGTATGAACAAGCTTGGGTATTAAATAAACATCTTAAAAAAATTGCACTTTCCTCTATATATTCCTACCATAGTGTTCGTATATTAAAACAGCATCATACGAATATGTATAAAATCGGAAAAGTCTCAATTGAATTGTCAGGAAGCAACGAAACTTCATAGGCTTTGCAGGGCGAAGCCCAAGAGCCTAGAAGCGAGACGATGAGAAATGTCCATCCAGTTCCAGGCAGACCGCTGCAGCACCAAGCCTTACCATGACAAATTTCCTTGACGTCAATGGAGGGACTGGATGACGATCATGGTAGGAGTAGAACATATGTACTTGCTCGAGAGATAACCATATGTTTGCAGTGGTCTGCAGTATGTTGCATTAGAATTCTGTCGTGGACTATCGTTCATCCAACATCCAACGCATACACAGCGTTACAGAGACGCGTGTTGAAATTAAATGTATCGCACAGTGCTTTGCCTAGAGGAACTCAGAAACTTTTCCCGTCAAATTTTAATCGTAAAATCCCTGTGACAGGGATAAAATCCTTCATGCATCTCAATCCTTTTAAAGGAAAATTCATTTCCTACATTCAAAAAGAAATTTGGAATTTGATCCGCAGGTTATAAATGCGACTTAGCGTTCCAGCTCATTAGATACCTGAAGGTAAAACGTCTCTTTCTCAAAATATATATACTTAGTAGGAATACGTTGAACAAGTACCACAAAAATTATTCACCACATGTTTTCATGTTTTCGAAACTCCAAAATTCTTGAAAACATTTAAATAGCAATCGTCCCTTTCGAAATTATGCCACTCGTCATCTAAAAACTATGAAAAACCATATACATAGTTTCTCGAATACAAGTATTACTTCTAATTCTAGTTAATTGTCGACACTTCGGTAGCCCTAAAAAGCAGGTGACTAATTACTTGCGACTCGTGTTTTTTTTTTCATTCCCGTATAGCCTGAACCCTTTACAGGCAATTCACCCAAATCCTACGAATTCAAAACTTATCTTGAGCAGCCCAGAGTACAGCCACTTCCGACATCAAAAGACCCGAAACCGCGCTCCCAGAAGTCGACTTCATTCGGAGCATGATTAAATATCCAGTCCGTAATATACTTAGCGGCCGTCTAGGGCTGCGGCTGCACCCAAGGCAGGGGGAGCGGTGGCAGCACAGAACGACTCACGAGACACCGAGACCATGCCGCTTCGTAAGCGCTGCGCTGCTGCTCTTCAAGGCTCTCGGTAAACTTTGCTTTCTCAAATCGGAGGCGAAGCGTCAGCACTTGTAAGAAGAAAATTTAACTCCGCGATTACGTTTATTTAACTCCGTACAAAAAATGTTTCTCTAAATAGGGTACGGCGTGCTTAAGTTGACCGCTCTGGAGTTAACAAATTCTGAACGAAAATATCTCAAAGTGAGGGAAGGTGATATGTACTGACTACGCTCTAAGTTCCCGAAAGAGATAATCATGACATGGTTTACCCTGCGTTCAAAAATGGAAAATCTTAACTGGATAATGATTTTCAAATGTATTGCACTAAATCAGCTGTTTCGCTTGAGACTGTGATTATGCAGATATGAGAGCTATGATAAAAAAATTTATTTGGTATAGAAACGCGTATTTGCATGCTGAAACATGCAATCAAAAATACTGGGACCCTTGGAATTCCTAATGCTAAGTGTTTTCACAACAATACCCACTTTATCTCCATCAAGTTTTCAAACATAAGAATGAAACATTTTCCCGTACAATTTGATCAATCCCCTCATGAAAAAAGTAGTCTTATGTTCACGCTGCTGGGTAAAAGGATCAGTAATTCGAAATTTCACGGGAGTAAGATAAGGGAGGCACCAATAAACCCCTTGCATTCATCGACCTGACTTCATTAAGCCCTGAAAGTAACTCGCCAGCCGATGGGAGCAGCACAGAGGAAGCTGCTGCGGCTGTGCAAGTGAGAGCTCCTGTGTTGCAGAACTGTGTAGATGTGCCGAACATTATGTGAAAGCGACCTCATCTTCTACAGCACGTCGATTTTTGTCAGGGTGGCCCATAAATAAGGTACCCTATCATAAAATTGTGTCCTAAACATTTGTTAAGGTATCAGTGCTACCGATATCAGTGAAGGTACCTAACTTTTTCGCCACCCTAGGTCAACCATTGCAATATCGGTAATACCAGCAACACAGCGCAAATCACTGTTGCTTCCTGGACCTAGATGGCGTTAAATCAATTTATATTGAAACAGTTCATCCTCGGCTTTTAATATGCAGCGCTGGTGGCAATGTAAAATTAAACGACTACATGTGTAAAAAGAAACAAGCGTACAATTTCCCAATGATCGCTGAGCTAGAATAGGAAGATACACGAGCCTAAGCTTTCGGAAACACATGAAGATTGTCATAACGCGGCATCAATAATAATCTGTTGCTACTCATTAGGTTCAAATAATCACCAACGTTCAAGTAATTAGGTTCAAGTAATCTTGTGATCAATTCATCGACGATCACCAGAGTTCCAAATAAGTACAATTTTGATATCGTGGCACTTTTATCCTCATGAAACGACGCCCTAAAACGTATGTCCGAGCATTCACTTGCAAGGCTAGGGCGTTGTTTTAGATGGGATCAAATACCGTCTCTGCAATTCAAAGGAAAAGAGAAACCAAAACACAGATAGGCAAACTCTAAGTACTATGATTATGTCACCTGAAACCTACAAGTTCTGCTATACGAGTAACCATTGGAGAATCCAATCACACGTGCGAAAATAATATTAATTTTACAGAACTCTGCATGTTATCTTCGAAACATTTTTGACGTTCAAATTCTATATGACCATTCTAAGAAAAATCGCGAATTGATATTTTTCTGCACATGAAAAGAGAATTTCACAGTTCTTAAAAAAGAAATATTGGAAAGAAGCACAAACAGTTGAAAGCTGTGGTAGAAGTACCATTCACTTTCAACATAATGTAGAGTAGAAGAGGGGTAATCGGGCCAAAACTCTACGGACATAAGACCTAACATTTAAGTTACTCTTACAGCAGAGGGCACGGAAATTGATATTTACGCTGAAGCTACTGTACGCAATTAACACTTCTAGAAGCTACTCATTTTCCTAAATAAGTTTACTACCAAAAAAGCGAGATAATCAATACCATGACTAGTAAACATCCCACAGTATCGAAGGCCAACAATATGAAACAGCTAAATAAGTGAGCTAAAAAATAATACAAGCTTGTACTTCCATGGAAATTAACCGCACTTTACTGGGTATTTTTTTTACATGGAATGCAGTAACTCAAAAATACCAGCGTCTCTAAACAGTTGCAAGGAAATACTCTTCAATTTAACATCTTGGATACTTATACTACTACTTTAACAGGAGATGAAAACCAAACACAATCGAGTACACAGATTTGCACCAATTCTGTTCAATTACAAATGAGAAGGATAAACAAATTACTGAATTTAAAAAAAAACGAGAGTGATAAAACCAGAGTCTCTTCAAAATAAATCTCCCCTTTCAAAAAATCCGTTTTTTTCATAAAAATACTTCAGTTTTCTTCATCTTGGGGGAGGGAAACCTGCCCCACAGACGTTGTCATACACTGAAGAATTAGGAAGACCTCAGTCTGGCAAAGAAACTCAAGAAATTTACAGTCAAGAGAGGCACCGTGTATGGAGCTGCATTTTTCTCAATATTTGGAGACAAACGGGAGCAGGTCTAAAATATAAAGCTGCGCACGAGGCGCCTCTTGCCTGCCCACATAACAAGAGCTCAATGGCCTCACATTTTCTGGTGGGTCGGTGGAGGCGAGCGAGCGCCCGAATGTCGGGATAATGTCCGGGAGCTCGGCTGAGCCGCGGCGCTCGGCGACCGGTGTCGGATTAGTGGCGGCAGCAGTTGGCAGGCCGACTGCCGTGCCCAAAGAAGGAATAATGCATACCAAGCAAATATTCTTCGTGGAGGAATGATAAGATATTTCCCACGACATCGGTCGTCTATGAGGAAGTAAGAAAGCAAAGCTGCCGGTATTCCTCGATGCACATGTTCCATGTTTTGTTTTGAGTTCAATATAATTATTTCCGATTTTTGACATGTGGGCTTTTGAGTTAAGCCCAAATATTTCGAATATCTAAAACCAAGAGTTTTGAACGTAAGTTGAGTTGTACATAAAACATGTGTAACAGATGTTGGGGGCTAGCTGAATTTTTTCAATGATTATTTTGTAGCCTAGAATACATTGAAGTAAAATAAGCTCCCTAGACAATAAATTAGTCATCGTTGTTTATTTTTGCTCCAGTCACTCATTACGTTCATCAATCGGTTTTCAAAGCTGTGAACGACGTTTGGGTTCCATGCAAATACTGAACCGGCATCAGTCTTCATTCAGAGCTGGTATGGTATAGACTTGTTTCTTAGTTTCTCCGTAACGGTGGGACGGAAACAAGACATCTCGGAATGGCAAAAAGGGGACATAGCATTTGATCGGACTAAGGGACATCTAGTGAAGGAAGTAGAGACATTTGCTGGTGTTTCATGCCGTACCGTTAGGCAGGTCTACCAACATTGGAAACAATCTGTATATACTGTACAGCAGTTCGAGGCAAAATGATAGTCGGAAGAAAACTCAAATCGATAGGGACCGCCTCTGTGCGTCCCGAATCGTTGACCGAAGTCACGTTGTATCAAAAATGGGATTGATGCAAAACGCCAATGATAGACATTTTCCTGTTGTTTCTGAACGAACTTTTCATAATGAACTCCAAGCAACGGATTTATGGAGCATAGTGGCCCGTAGACGTCGAATGTAAACTCTTGCCCTCAAGACCACACGTTTAAATGAGGTCAAAGTACACGTACATTGGACCGTAAAGGAATGAAGAAATGCCATATGAAAAACGATTCTGCCTCTATAACAATAATGCCCGCCGTCATGTTCATCGAAGACCTCAAGAAGCCTTCAGCGAAGCTGGTGTGCAAGGGGCGATACAAAGAGACTAGGACGGTCTGTCGTGTTCTGGGGCTGTTTCAGCCACATAGAAGTGCGTTCTGTAGTTGAGTTATCCCTCAAACTGAAGTAGTATGGCTACCTTGAGCTGATAGAAAAAAAATCATTTGTACGATATCTGAATGATGAAATGTATATTCTTTTGCCTATTTTCAGGATGAAAACTACCGGATTCATCGCGGTCGAACTGCCATTTATTGGGTTGACAGTCATTCAGGATTTGTCAGGCCTAATAGAAAATGACAGTCACCACAAATGAACCCAATAAAAATGGTATGGCACCACCTAGGGCAAAAAGTTAGACGTGAAGAAGATCATCCACGTACTGCGGCTGCAATGCAAGATCAATTAAAGCCAGGGTGGTTTAAAATTGACCATTAGGACATTTGTTGACTCGATGCCGCAGAATTACCAACATTATCCATGCTCATGGTGGTCCTACACCATGTCAGTATTAGGTGAACAATTGTTTATTCAGGTAGCTTATTTATAAATGGAAAGTGTCGACAGAATATAAATTATTTGACCGCATTGGAAACCACGGCACTAAGCAGACGCAAAACCTTGAACAGGAATGAAGATTTGAGTCGACAGATATTGAAATACGAAGCTCTTGAAAAACAAAATTCTGCAGGCCTAAGAGCAATTCTCCCAAAAAAGGTCTACGTTAGGTTAGTTCTTTAACAGGATTATTTGGACAAGCGGAGAAAATACCGGAAAATATCAACAGGAACTTCTCACTTCTACTTTAGTCTAAGCATTGTCTGGCTTTAGAAAAGAAGTAACCCTCGATGAAGCTTTCTTCAGGATTACTACATTTCCAGGGGCTTAAATATAGTATCGAGTGATTTTTAGCGCAAAATTTATAAACATACTCTCTCTATAGTATTTAATGGAAAAAGAGCCAAAATATTGAAGTACAAAAGCCTCCTGAAAAATGAGCAGCTTCAAAAAAGTCCCACAAACAGAGCTAGTCTTTTTCCAGACGGACGGAGAAACTTCGGGCAAACTGTGCGTCTCCAGGATACGCTCACTCTCTTAGTGCGTCTCACCAAGGGCTAAATAAACTGGAATCCCCACGGCATGTATAAAATGCTCGGACTAAAACAGAAAAAGCTGATGCTTCACCTTAGATCTCTGAGAGACTCCAGCAGCCGCGCTATGAGAGCGACATCTGAGCTCAAAGCAGAAAAGTTCGCTCCTTTCACTTACAAGAGGAACTAGAGAAAACAAAAGACGCGAGGACTTCGCCCCAAAAGGACGTGGAGATTCAGAGCAGAAGGACTTTAAAGAACTCAGTTTCGAGCTCGATTAGAGGAAACTCTATGAGAGAAGTTTGGCTCAGTTTCCAGTCTAATGGAGCAAGCAACGTGCAAGCAGCCGCCCATTGTCAGGGACAAAGTGGCTAAGGGCGGCGTTATGAGGATTTTTTGGCAGCTATTTTTCTAATTTTCCAAGTCCAACTTGAGCGTTATTTAGATTTACCGCTATTCTTCAAAGATTATGCACTTCGGTTACAATATATCTCAGGAAATATATTCTATCAGAAGAAACTATGTCTGCTAAAAGAAACATCTCTTTAAAAGTAACAATCGTACATTACGAACCAAGTCTACACATGCAACACAATGGCATTCAGAGCGTAATGATAGGAAGAGAACACTGTTGTTTAGGAGAGACGTCTAATTATATATAATTATCTGTCCTTAAAATCTAAACAGACTGCCGAAAGCTATTCGCATTCATGTACATCTTAACTTTTTATATATGCGCTTTAAAAAATTTCTTCCAATGAATTTCACCTTAATAAATTTCTGCGAAAATTTTCAGCGTTAGAGTTAAAATTCAGTCCCGTGCATCCCCTTTTTATAAGCTTATTTTGCGGGCTCCTTAGTTCTGTTATACAAGTTCATTTAGGAGACTTTTGCACGAATCTTCGATCTGTAACCCAAGTTCATACAGGAAACCTTTGCAAAAATTCAATACCAAGTCCTCTGTAGAGAACCAAAATTTTGAAAAAGCAGTCCTCTGAAGTTTGGCGAAATATTAACATGGAAGCCAATTAGCTCAACCCTCACATGCAGACAGAGTTCTCCAGAGCACGAGCTCGAACAGGAGTTTCTCGATGTTACTCCGAAACTTCGATTTCTATGAACTTAGAACATCCAAGCCAAGGATAAAAAATGAAAGGCTTTAGGTGAAGTTCGTCCCTGGGTACATGAAAACAAGGAAAAACACTGCTGTCTGTTTGATCATAGATAATCAAGTCTTGCACTGGTTTTAATCAGAGCCTACTAACCTTAAATTAGGTTCACTCCTAGCGAAGCTCCGGAAGAAAGAGCTCGCAAACTTGTAGGGCTGATGAAGTAGAAGGTGGAAAACTGCACTAAATCTAAGACAAAAGACGGCTCATCTCTTATGAACTATTAAATGAGCAAGCAAGAATTTTCAAAGAGAGACCCAGACGAACTTTTGAGCTTTATTAACTCGACGGTTACAGTTTTTTCAAGTTCAAGGTTTGTATGTATCAACTTAGTCCTATAACAACTTCACACAAATGACTTGAATCATATCACAAATTAAAATTGAGTATATTAAAATGGAGCACAAACTAAATATCACAGGAAATATAAAAATGTCGCAAACTAAAATAGATCACAAGCTAAAATGGAGTCAAATTTTTCCATTTGTTCTTTCTTACAATATAAGGTGAAATCATCTATAAAGCTTAATTTATAATTCAACTTTGAAAATATTTAATAAATTTTATCATTCATGGAAATTACCTCAAGTACAAAAAATTGTGATTGCCAAAAATCATACACCGGTGCACATGTGAGTATATATTGGATATTAACAGCGTCTCAATAACTAACCCGACTGCAGTTAGGGTGGAGAACTCTACTAAGGAAAGGCGAGACCTTCCAGGTTTCTAGCTCTTGCGGTCTAACTGATGATATATAAGCCAATTTCTCTTCCGACTAGCTTCATGGACGTTCAGGTTCATGTGTGAAAATTTGACACTTCATTCCATTCTTCAAAATATGTAAGAATTCTACCTCCGTCTAATAAAACACATATTCAAAAAATTCATTTCCATGATTGTCAAATATATGTTCAATAACATCTCTAATTAATGCAGAACATCTGGACGTATTTCTCAGTAAAATAGCGAAGCTTTAAAAAATAAGAATAGCCTGAAGAATGATTGAAAATCTTACTCAAGGTATCGGACGATCATACAGGAAAATATAATCGACAACAGAACGTAACGCTAATTTTCAAAACCAAAACTTAAATAAATAATAAAAGTAATACTGCATGGACTATAAATCCCTGACGATAAATTGAACTATTCTAGCATTTCTTCCTCCCACTCGTGTAGATACCTGTAAGCACAAAGTCTGCTCTCATTCCATCAATTGTCAGAAAATTTTTCGCCAGAGGCCAAACAAGATTTGTGCGGCTTGCTCGCGTCCGCTGACTAATGAAGGGCGCAAAACAAATATGCTTTGAAGAGATAAATCAGCGCCTGAAGTGAAGGGCGGAGCTCAAAAATAAGCGATCTTTTGATTGGATCTGCCAAAGACCTCGCAGGGGTGAGGGATCACATTGAGTTAGCTAACGCAGGTCTGACAGCACTCACGCTCCCTTTTGTACCGGCGGTGTACGGGGGAAACGGCAAGGGAACAGCGCCTCGATGCCTTCAGCGTTTTACCGAGTCATCAAACCCATGGTTTTAGTCTTTCTTTACGCATGCACTCTTACAAAAATGTTATGCCATCGTCACACTTCCAACAAATTAACATACAGGTATTTGAAAGGTAAAGGAGACGAATTCATACTGGATTTCTTGAAAAACTGAAAATGTTTTATTTCACCCTGAATACTTATGCATTTCTCGCACCCCTATAATGCTGTCTTGCATCCCCTTGGGGGACGAGCTCCATGGTTGAAATGCCAAGTGGAGAACTTCACTTGCCACCGATTAGGAAAATGAACATCTTTTTTGGAATAACATTTGCATTGCTATGTAATAACGACCATTTCTTACAGGTCTAGTCCCGATTGAATTTCGGCTTTCAATATCTGCTTGCTATAAGTTATACTTTCAGCGAGCTGAAGCACTATTCATCATTATCATTGCAACATATAATATAATCAACCCCATTACAAGTCCCGTTATTTCAATGTGATGAAGTAAAATGTGAACTAAGACTCGACCTTTTATCTTAACAAGGTATTTCAACTTTTACAATATAGAATTTCCGACATACATAGAACACAAGTTTTCACCTTCAACCAATTAGAGCTAAGTCATAGCGACAGACTGCCGACAGACTACACGTTGACTTGACAGCCTGTCGCGCTCCCCCGCTAACCGAGTCAAAAGTCCGCTGCGTCAACTGACACCCATCGATAGCCTGCGTTACTTCTCTTTTTCGTTTAATTCTTTACAAACGGAAACCAATTCCTAGCTCCAAGATCATGTCTTTTTGATCAGACCGATTGTGTCAACGATATATATTAAACCAAAATTTTAGTTCCAGACAGACATTTAACATTGTTTAGAACAGCGCAATGCGGCAAGGTACGCCAAGACGTCAATTTTTATACAGAGTGCGATGGCTACTTGAAGACATGTCGTTTTCATTTCAAATTGTTTATAATGTTACGTTTTATTTCGGGTAATCTATTTGAATTTAAATATTAACCCAAGATATGATACTACATAAAGCCATATTTGGTTTCACTGTAACTACATGGCTTTACGAGTTCTGAGTAGTGAAGATCATGTCATGCCATTGATGTTTTAAACGGTTGTTAAGCCCTGGATAGAGAAAGTATTCAATGGAACGACGTATGTCTTTCAGAAAGACTCAGCACCTTCTCACATAACTGTTGTAACCTAAGATTGCTTATAATAATTATCAGAGAGTTCTTACGATCACGTGACCGGCCATTTGCGGTCCCAAACTCGTCACATTCAAATCCTATGGACTATCACGTGTGGAGTGTTGTTGAAAAGAAGACTAATCGACATCCTCATAGTACCATAGCATCCCAGAAGGGGCTGCCATTGCCCACGTTATGTCTGAAATGAATAGGTATCACTTCATTTCAGCTTGTCAATGGTTTAGGATCCGCATAGAAACAGTCACTGAAGTCAGACGTGGCTTTCATAAAGAAGCATCATCAAAAAATATTTGTACAAATTTGATGCCAATATACACATTTTTTGCTAAATAATAATTGTATATTTATCATACTAAAAATGTTCTAAAATACCCCTCGCATCCTTGATTAGGTTTATTGTACATCAATGTGTTTTGGGGACACTATACCCCACTAGCCTTCATGAGGAGATTTGTAGTACCTGAATCCGCAAGGTGACTCGAAAGGGTTGATGAACTCTTTAACGCCACCCAGGATCGTACGGTCGTGTTTCATAAGAATACTGATGGTTATTTGAAGAGAGTTGAATAAATGTAGCCTTAGCGCCAAAATAATTTCATCGGCAGAGTGTTATTTCAGTTCTATGCGTCATCTACTGATACAAAGCTTCAGTTAACAATTTGTTGAAACCAACCACTACGAACTTAGTTCTCACCTGAGCTGACTCTTCATACAGATAAAAATAATAAGCTTCTGATAGAGATTTGCTATGGCAACAGCTCTAATTCAATGGAATCAAGTTTTCTCGGCTCACGTTCAGATTGTAAATTCTGATTTCAAAAAACGAGAGGACCACTGTTGACTCCTTCCATCCATTGAGCCATCCCAATAGGAGCTCTGAAAAGAGCTAGCCACCGACGTAGTCTTTATTGCGACATTTGTTGAGTTCGTAGAGAACGTCCTATGAAATACGTTTTGAAGGGGTTTCACACGGAACGAATGTAGAGTGGACACTGCTAAAGCTTTTGTAATCGTAGTATGTGTGAAAAAGCATAGTCACTCATTGCTAAGTTGCTTAACAATAAGGAGAGGCTTTTCTATACATGAAGTATGGGACAATATTTCATAAAATCAAACAACATTTTTGCTGACGCTGAGTGAAACACTGCGTAATTAGGAATTATGGAGCCACTTATGACAGAATGCATTCAGGATGTAAAATTATAATTTTGTGTCAATTGGAAGCACCTGTTTACTCGGTATACATAACAAGAAAATGATGCAGACGGTGACGAGCAAGTTTCGTGATATACGAATTCACTTGCTAAAGAAAATTGATGTGTATGCATGGTAAATTTTATTAATTAAATTTTTAAAACAAATGAAAACGTCGCAACAGTGTCGTTTTCAGATCATGGTCATGTCATACAGCTGTTGATATACAGAAGCTACTGAAGTTTGCATAAAATCACGCGTTCTAGGTTATAATGGGAGCCTACAAGTCTTGCTATTATCTTAAGTTCATTTTCTAGTCATTAAAAATTAAATGACGTGCCACAAAGGAGGAAACCTCATGGGTCTCATGGAAAGCGTGTGTTGTGTGTTGACTCCCAGGTATTCTCACACAGATTTCTATTCAGCGTAACTCAATGAAAAAACTCCCCAGTTTTTACTACGGAAAACTATACAGTCGTTTCTTTTATACGAAGTAATTAGATTTTCAATCACCTATGAAAACACTAAAAAAATACCTATTCAGTGCTTCAAATAAACGAATGTGCAGTAGATACCACAACTTAGCACGTCTCATGCGACGACGCTATTTGGCTAAGAATAAAATGACGCCCCGGTGAGTCTATAGAGGGCGATGAATGGCAACGACAGACTTTGACATGCAGTACTCGAATAGGCTGCTCATTTTAGAGCCGGGATCGCAATATCCCGCCAAGCGAGCCGCAGAGCACTCCAAAAACTTCAAATATCAATGAACGAAAACTCTTTTCGATGCAGCAAACGAGCAATGAAGCCAACCACTTTACTATTCAAATGTCGTGGAAATGAAGGCAGTTCAACACATAAAGCCGCAGCTGAGAGATAAAAACTTCGAAGTTCTTTGCACATTATTGAAACTAAATTTTCAAGCTGCTCTAGGGCTGAGCAGCCTCCACTTCAACGCTCGAGAGATCTGAAAACACACCTTATGTTCCACTTCAATCACTAATATTAGTTATATTAACTACTACTATGTACAAATCAGTACAGTAATTGAGCTTTTCACACTTGTGCAAAAACACAAACGCTTCTATAAATTATGAATGAAGTTTGTTTGCCTTACGTAGGAATGAACACATCAGCGGAACAAAAATAATAGCATCTTGTGCCAGATGAAACTAAGCATTGCACAATTTGGACCCCATTACTCCCTCATGGCTATAAAACAAGTTAGGTTTCAATACTACATCTGTGCGAGTGTGTATAACCACTAGACCTGCTGGAGTACCTCGACTGTAATAAGCAGCCGACAGAGCTTAGTTTCTCTCGTTTGGCGAGAGATTTACTCCAGAACGCCAGTCAGAAGAGCCTCGGCATAAACTCATATCGGAATACGACAAAGGCTTTGAAACAAGAGAAGTGACCAACTCCTAACACGCGTGTTGAAGTTCTCTAATTTGCCACCTGCCGCTCGACAACGGAAAACACCAGCGACAGCTTTTCTACACAAGGGGACGAGTTAATTTTAAACTGTAACGAGGCCGAAGCTACTCTGCGAAATAGACTCAGTTATAATTTTAGGGCCTTTCTAGATATTTTCCTCGTATTTTCACTTCTGTTCCACTTAATTATTGGTGAATCAGGTCAGCCGCCGCTCCAAACTCGGATTCGTCAGGGTCTTTGATACTTGCGGTATGTATTTTACCGAGCGATGTTTGCAGCTCTGCCTTTGTCAGCAGAAAAATTAGAGATCCTGCTATTTTTCGAAACAAGACCCTAAATGTTCTTACCGCGGACAAGGAAATATCATAATGATAATGAATGAAAGGAATCTACATGCTCTCAGGAAGCTTCGTATTCAGGCTAACCATAAAGTTTTTCACAGCTTCAGGGTAAAGACTTTATGTATTTCTTTCAAATCTAGACGACGATATGACTCTATTAGGAATTATTCTGCCTTATTGATGACTTATTTATCATCGAAGGTTACCTGACTGAAACACGTACGCCACCAATGACAACTCAATGAAAGACATCATCAGCCAGGGAAAACCTTCATGAACACCCTGAACTTTTCTTAATAAGACCCAAACTAATTTTGGAATACAACTGCAAGTAGCGTGTGGAGAAAGCTAGCTGCAACTTTATGAAACTTTCATTTCAATGGACGGTGGGCATTACACGGTTAACTCTCAGTGATCAAACTACGACGCATGATCGACGCTTGCATTGCGGTCTGCTAAATGCAGTGCCGGGACACAAGTATTTGCTCAACTCTATTTTCCTTGTATTTTGAAAATTTCCAGCTCTGGTTCGGGGAAAAAAGAACAGGTATTTTAAAGAATGTATGTATATATATATACATGAATATTTAAACAGAACAGAACAAAAATTATTGATAACGAGGAAATTAACCAAGTAAAAAATCTACCAGGCACAAGTACTTTACCAAAAGGATCTTTTATATAATCGTAATTTTATTGTACAATTTGAGTATGTTAATCAAGAACTGTTTATAAAACTTCCAGGTCTACATGTAATGTAACAAACTACGATCAGTAAAATTATTACCTTTCCAAATTTTATTGAAGATGGATGCTCAGCGAATACAATGCCGAAAGATAAACAAATACCCGAAGCTATTAGAAAGCAAGTAGCTGAACTTCGTGATGAAGGATTAACCTGGAGGGAAAATGTCCCACGTGTTATCGTTCCATACTAATCTATTAGGGCAGTAGTTTCGAAGCATGAAGAGACTGGGGTAATTTCCAGCCTATCAAGAGTTCGGAGATTCTCGTAAGATCAGGGGCCGCTCTCGACGCTACACGCTGCGTAAGGCTACGACTGAATCCAGGACAGCCCGTACATACCTACAGAAAGAACTGGGGTTACATGGAGTTCACGTCTGTTAAAGAACAGTTACTAGTGATTGCATCGAAGTGGCCTATATGCCGCCACTCCACGCAGACCTACTCTTGTAGCTGCAAAAGATGCGGAGAAACGTTTAACATTTCTCCGGATGTCTAGCATGCGGACAATCTTCACAATGGATTTGAGTTTAGGAAACGTGTCGTAGAGACTGATGCAAGCAAAATTAAACTCTTCGACCGACGCGAGGCTCGTCATGTTTGAAGGAAAACAAGGACTGACTATGATTTCAAGAATATATCTACAGTCAAGCATGGAAGAGACGGCATCAAGGTGTGGGGCTGTTATACCCTCCATAGTGTAGGGGAACTACACATCGATGATGGAATAGCCCCATGTAGAGGCAGTTGCTAGAAAAAAAGCGTCTTCCGAGAGCAATAAAATCCTACGGCCGGCGCAAGTGGATCTTTTAGCAAAACAATAACCCCAAACCCAGGGCAAAACGAACAAAAAAAATGGTTCGCGAATAAAAAATCTGCGGCGTCTTTCCATTTCCCAGCCCATCGCCCGACCTGAATCTCATATAAAATTTGTGGCGAGTATACAAAACTGCTGTATACAAAAAAATCCAAAGAATCTTGCTGATATGAGGATCATTTGCATACAAGAATGGAGCGAGATACTACGAACTTAGTGGAGAAAGTAAGTTTCCAGGTACAATAATCGTCTCCATGCTGTCATTGAAAATAAGATCAAGCTACCAAACACTAAAAACTTGTTTTTTAGTTTGGGTTAAATACTTTTTTCTATTCATTTTTCATTTCTTAGTTGATTTTCTAATTGTCAATCAATTTTGTACTGTCCTGATTAAATATTCTAGACAATATATACCTCTGAACTACTTGTACTCTTCACTCCCAACAAGAGCTTGAAATTTTCATAATATGTCAAATATTGAATCGTGCAAATACTTATGTTGTGACATTGCATATTTCGAAGAAGGAACCTCGATCTCAACCAATGGAGACAAATTATGTACAGGAGCTCGTCAAAATACAAAACGAACACCCAATACAAATACAATAGACGTTTTACTCAAGCGTTGTGAGACTGCGTTTATAATTGTGCGACTTCAACATAAAAGTAATTCGTAGTGTTTTTACAATTTGCTAGTTACTTCTGCGTCATTCTCCCATTGAAATTTGACCCCATAGCTTTACCGATGGTGCTACAAATCCTGAACTACAGCCTGAACTTCAGTCTTGTCAACCTGAACTTCAGCCTCACCAACCTGAACTTCAGCGTTGTCAACTTGAACTTCAGCCTCGTCAACCAGAACTTCAGCCTCATCAACCTGAACTGCAGCCTCGTCAACCTGAACTTCAGCCTCGTCAACCTGAACTTCAGCCTCGTCAACCTGAACTTCAATAGACTCAATGCTCACCACAGTGGCTCTATCAGGAAGAGACATCGCGATTTCGCTCACAAGAGAAGGTACTAGCAAGTGCTTCGATTCATCCAGAACCAATGTGGCATTGCGGTAATGAGGAAATGTGCTGAATGCCGGAAGGGTTTCATATTAGTTACATCAGAATATTCACGAGTTGTTCTTATTAATCAAGCACGTGTTCGCCATAAACTCGAGCAATATGACGGGACTCAGTACGTGAACGGTTTCCCCTAGGAATGTATAATATATTTTCTTCCTCACTTACTCTATTTTGTTGAGCTACTTTGCCTAGTGACCCCGAAAAATGTCCTATTTCTTTAACCTTAAGATATTTTATGTTCAAATAGAGACATTTTGAGTCTCTGCTTCATAATATAGGATATTTTGTTCGTAATTTGGATTCAAATATTTATGAAAAATGATTGAAGTATGAGTTAACGTTCAGGCATGGAATGAGCAGTGGTAGAAAGTGCTTTATGACAGGTAATTATTGAAATAAAAATATTGATTTTTATTTTTGTTTTTTATTTTCAGTTTTACAAATAATGAAACACAGTTCGCTAAAAAATAACACAGTTTTCACAGTTCTCTTATATTAACAATAATACAGTTTTGAATAATAAATAACTGTCTATAATATGAAACAAATAATTAAAAATATTTGAATTTGAACCGAAAATACGATAAATTGAAAAATAAGGGACATTTTTCCGGAACGCTCCGTACAGATTCCCTCTTCTATACAAACAAATATAATTACCTCCCTAGCGATCAAGGTAATTATGTATACATACGTTTTGAAACACCAGCCCTCGCATGAACATTAGGCATAATGAACCCCAGCTGTTCCTGCATGTCAGAACAACAACGCACCTGTGCGTATTGTAATCTGCATCGCATATTGAGTTGCACTTCTACCATTTCACCTCACTAGCGCTACCATTTCACCTCACTAGCGCTACCATTTCACCTCACTAGCGCTACCATTTCATCTCACTAGCGCTACCATTTCACCTCACTAGCGCTACCATTTCACCTCACTAGCGCGTCTTATGGCAGCGTGACGCCAGTCAGCTCACCCTGTTCGCCCATTATTCTTCCTCGATGACGATGTTGTACAACGTTATTCAAGCTGTAGACACCTCCGATGCTATAAGACGTACAATGCGTGTTATTCGACTGCGATGGTCACAGATGCTTCTAATTAGATGCTAACGATTTGCCTCTTTCTGAAGTGTCATCGACCACACAATTTATCGTCTAATTAAATTGGGCGAGGAGGAAGTGGGAAAACAAGGATAAAGATATCAAATAGCCTGAGTTTTTGTATAGGATCAGGCACTAGTCAAAACTGGCAGGATGGAGATATGAATCGTTTTTTATGTATGAAGTGCACGTTCCATGAAACTTTTACGTCAACACCAAAAAGCTCAGCAGCATTTCAAGTGTGGGATCCTGAGAGATGGAAATCACTAGCACATAAAAATCTCATTAAGAGCACTTAAAAGCACACGCAAATCCTAAGCTTACGCAACCGGAGGCTGAACGACAGTGCTCACACTCTTCGGGTTTCATATTTATGAGACTGGAACTTATTTAATCTCTAAAAAATAAAAAGAGCAAACTCATTTCAAATTCCCAGAAACTTTCTACATGCACATATACTGAATCTGCTTACGATTCCTCGAATTATCTAAGCATAGCATCGCATTTTATGTCGAAAAGACTTAGGGGTTTTACCTATATTCCTGGAAATGCTCCTAAATATACGAGTATGCCGACAAATTTTCTACATTTCAGATTGAACACATTCTAAATCGCCACCTACAAGGGACCAAAGTAGGAGCGTTACGCAAATAATTTGAACTCTTGGTAAGAATAAAGAACGAAAATTCAAATTGATGAACTCGCTAAACTGACTGCGAATAGATAACACGCCTCGTAACATTAGGCTATGGTAGTCTGAAATTTCTCAACGGAAGTATGAACAACACACTATTTGATAGTCTTTAGCAAAATCGAACACTTCAATCAGCACCAGTACCAATTTGAAGCCCTTATTCTGCCCACTACAAGCGGCATCGCAGCGTACAATCCGAATTCGCAGCAAGAATCTGAGCCGTGGCCGCAATCTCCCCTCAGCCCTGCAGACAGATCTGCTCAATCGCGCTTCCATCTCAGAGCTCGGCGAGGTTCTGGCAAATATACACAGGAGAGAACAAACCGCCGGCGATCCACCGTTGTGGTTAATTTAATCCTATCTGCCGAGATCCTTTCGGACGCACAAAGTATAAAAGAGAATAGAGGGGTTATCGCGCACAAAGAGATTCCAAATGCAGTAAATACGGACCCAATTTAGGGTTTAGTGTCTTGGGAGGCTTTGTAAGTGTATGTAGAGCCTGGCAGCAGAGCATTGCATGTTTCTTAATGCAATACGAACACGGAGCTTGTGTCGCTTGTAATATTGTAGTTGAAATTGCACTCGCTAAATAAGCCGTTGCTGATTGAGCATCGTCACACGGAAAAGAATATTGTAAGTACCTTCTACTTTATGTTATACGTGTGACCACAAACGAAAACAATGATCACGCATTTGTGCCGCACTACTGCACTCTTTCGGCTGGAAGAAGATCGAAAACTAATGTGATCATCCAAAGAAAAAATTACAGCTTGAAATAATTAGCGTGCACTATTCTGAGAACACAATTATTTAATAAATATTTAATATATGTACAGTGTCATACATCGATAACAGCGTTTATTAGACAAGCAATTTCGGATGAAAGTAAACTAAAATACTCGTCAAAATGCAGCACAACCCTCAATTGATTAAATATTGAGACGTGATGTCACAATAAAACTTTCATCAGGATTTGCAGAGATATATATTTTTCAATAGAATCGTGGTTTCGCATATCTGTCATAAGCCAAGCAGCCTAGAAATATAAATAAAGGACTAATTTTGTTTTTCTAGGGCAGTTGAAAAGTTCTTGGAACTTCCTGATACAAATTTATCGTGCAACGCCCATGCTCTCAACTTTCCATCTGCTTCATATTCTCCCGTTCATTGCAGGCCTTCCGTGCAGCATGAAAATGCCAAAGCACTCAGTACGCTCCTGTAATCTCAAAGGCAAACTTGAGCAAAGTTTCTTGTGTTCACAAGTGAGACCCGCTCGTCATTTCGCAGCACTCTTGCTCCGAGCTCTTTCCTTGGCACAGCTGCAGAGGAGGCGGTGTTCCAACAGCAAATTCGTTATTCCACGTAGAATGAAATCATACGAGCCATACAAAAAAAACTTCAATGTACGTAACATTTCAGTAAAAAAGCATATGAGGTTGAAATTTCCGGAACATTGACCTGACAAAATCTGGCCTACGGGGATTGTAGGATAAGGAGGAAAGGTCTTGAGAACGGATTGGACTCGTGAAACAATGTAGAATGTTCTAGTACCTATATATCTCAATTTAGCAGTGAATTGAGTTATTGATGATAAAACACAAGTCATTTTTTCGCATGTTACGAACACTCTTGGATTTCTTTATTTCAAAATTTTCTGCTTGCCAGAATTCAATTTGGGGATTAAACTAAACTTCTAAGACTTCACCGTTTTACCCATCGGCAACCCGAATAAAAGCGAATGAGGCAAGATTCTGTTGAATGCTACTTTCATATCCACGATCGGC
The DNA here is from genome assembly GCA_014899125.1 of Orchestia grillus. Taxonomy (NCBI): domain Eukaryota; kingdom Metazoa; phylum Arthropoda; class Malacostraca; order Amphipoda; family Talitridae; genus Orchestia; species Orchestia grillus. The sequence goes on from VOMN01064612.1 coordinate 28,469, forward strand.
TTTCATTAAACGCTGCTAGCCAATATTGTAATTTTTACCAGGTCGAAAAAATAGGTTACGTAAATTTCAAAAACCATTAAAAATATTCGCTTTTTAGAATGCCACTAACACACATACCATTCGATATGCTTCTCTAAGTTGTTCATCTATGAATCGTATGGCTCTCTTGAAAAACAACTCCCCTTATTAAGAAATATCGTGTAAGGTGGGGTAGAAAGGACAGACGTTACTGAAGGCCTGAAATTAGGTTTTTACATGAATTATAACATAAACTAAATTACAGTACTTAGTATAACAACAAAAACTTGTAGAATTATAAGGCATGAGCAGTACTAAATCATAAATCACTTGGCTTTCCTATACATATTAATCAGAAAAAAAGGGATTGCTGTTCTCTGCGCTTCACCTTGTACGTTTTGAATCGCAGTTACTGATACTGCTGTGTTGTTATCGTTCCGCTCACAAGTATTTATTTTTCCGAACACGTTTTCTGCATTTCGTACAATCCATGAATCTGGAGAGCGAGGGCATTTATATCCTACTTAGCATAAACAAATACAAGTTCTCAATAAAGCTCAACCAGACCATGGCTCCACTCGAAGCAGCGTCAGATGAAGTACTTGGAAATCGGCCTTTGGAGCCTGGAGCAACTTGTCCAAGTGCTCCCGCCGCGTCTCCTGCTCCACCTTCTCTGGCACACGCAATAGGAACTTTTGAAAAGAACATTTCTTGCATAGCAACTTCACGAATTCCAACCAAAGAGCCAACCGTGAGCCACACACAACCACTGCGTTGGGATTTGAGGGTAACGACAGCCAATAATTTCAACAGGGGCTGATGTAGAGTATTCTCCATTGCATCTCCGATACCTCCGTTGGTACATGAGTGGAGCCTCCCTTCGTACTTCCTGTGTCTGCATGCAACTACAACACAGTAGCAGCAGCTGAAGCATTTGTCCTACTAGCGAAAAGAATTATGGGTCGGAAGATTAATTTGAATCACACACCCGGATACGTATGATTAAATTTCGTGATTTTATAAGACGAGTATTAATTTATCATATGCATGTAATGGCGTATTTTTTATTGCTGAGTTACATTAAATTGCTTTCAATTTTGAAAATTACGAAAGTTTAAGCATGAGTAGAGTTTGTATGAATCCAACACGCAAACAAATTACACAATCACATTAGAATTTTTGCTACAATATATGCTTTACGTCGTATGTCGCTGGAGGCTGCCTGTACGAGCATTTTCATTTCATTTAAACGCAATCTTTCACATACCGTGCGGAATTAGACTTAACGAAAGGACAGTTGTCTAGTGTGACGACCCGACTCTTCACAATGATGGTTGCCGTCTGTGCAGTATTGATGAGAACATTACTCTCCAAAGTTCTATTTTGATGAACCATCGGATTTGAAATCATGAAAGTATTGGAAAGCGAATAAGTGTACAACCCACCTTAATTTCGCTGCTGCTGACACGATCCACGAACGTTTCCCAGAACCACGCCATGGTGGCATTAGGTAGCAATGCGATGGAAAACCTGAGCCTTGCCCTGCGTGGGCTAGTCCTAACACTCGACTCCCCCACTTCGACTTGACCCACTCCAGCACCGGGACGCAATGCGCTTCCGCTATCCTCATCGTGTGACTTTCATCATTTTCGGAGATGAATTGATCAACGACGACTTACTCGGAAATGGGAATCTACGTTATGAGACTTTTGCACGCAATGACCGTCTTATTATTCCGTCGGAGCTGTCGCTTCCAAAAACATAGCATTCTTGTAGGTGACTTGACCATTCAAAAGAAACAATGCTTCATCAGGAAACCACTCGCCAAAACTTTTCCGCGGTTATCGACATGTTGCTTAAGAAACAAAGCTCACATTGCTTTCTCTATTTTCATGTCGGCCTCGTTTAGGTGGCACTGTACCTGGATTTTTCTGGAGGGGTCAGCACACGAGTTCATTTAACATGAATTTGCGCAAAAAAGATACAGACAGTTGTAGTTCTCTGCTCCGCTCGTGCAGATTTGACTGGACTTAAGCCACATGGCTTTTGAATCCAGAAGATATTCTTTGATTTTCAGACTGTCTTGTAGGGCGTAGATATGAGGATATTCTGTTTCACGGTTTTCACGACCGACCTACCGTCTCAAGTCTTTCACAATTTGAAACTTATTCATTTAAAAGGAAGTATCTTTGAACCTCTTTCAAATACATATTATATTTTATTTGAACGAACATGAAAAATTACTTTTCATAATTATGTGTCAGATTATAGACTTTCTTCTCGATACACCAAGTCATGGTTGTATGAAAACGCTCGTACTTCACTCCATATCAAATAGAAAAGCAAAAAATCAGCTAACAAGAGGCAGCCGCTACGCTGTAGCTGCGAGACCAGGGACCTTCGCTGCGAGACCAGGGACCTTTGCTGCGAGACCAGGGACCTTTGCTGCGAGACCAGGGGCCTTTGCTGCGAGACCCGGGGCCTTTGCTGCGAGACCAGGGGCCTTTGCTGCGAGACCAGGGACCTTTGCTGTGAGACCAGGGACCTGTGCTGTGAGACCAGGGACCTGTGCTGCGAGACCTTTGCCGCTCGTATCATTGACGGTAACTTCGTCGAACTTCCGAAGCAGGACCTGTTACGCTGCGCTCGCTCTCTGGCCTCGAATGGAAACCAATTTGGGACTCGATCTCACAGATGATACTCACACTTCGCTAGCCCTCAACACATTCGCTGCCACCATGAAAGTCAGTTTCATCGTTCCATGTCATCGCAATTGTTTTTATAAGTACGTAAATATTTCAACTTTAATTTTTCATGCAGCGATGTAATATTTATACAAAGAGAAGTCTCTCGCAGATTATTCAAAATACATGACGCCGCACACGTGCGTCAGAGGTAAAATTTAGTGATAGTAATTGAACATGGCTAAATTACAGTAGGGCAGAAAGGAGCAAAATAATTGTTAACGCACATGTACGTCATGGGGCAGCAAACGCGTTAAACCTTTTTATATTTCTATCCTGTAACGCTTTGTAAAATATTATCATTTATGTAAATCATGATTCACAGTTATTTTTAAAAAATAAGTTTTCTGACTAAATTTGGTATTGTTATTCTTTATGCACCATAATGTGAAAACGGTAAAGTTTTTCAATACTATAAACTATAAACTTTCTATCGAATCTGTTACATACAAAACCTATAACCACTTCCAATTTCCAATACATAATTCTACATGGCTATGATATAGAAAATTTTAACAGAATGCTGGCCGTAGAATTTGTTACGAGCAGAGATAAATCAACATCTTACTACATCAAATACTTTCTCAAACTCACGTCCTACATGTGCGTAACGTAACATGAATGGAATCGCCGCAAAAAAAAAAAATTCGCTAACAATGAATAAAAACGAACTCGAAGAATTTCACCACTACTTCACAAATCTGGCGTCCAGTTCCCCACTCGTCCGAGTGCGAAATGCCAAAGCGAGTAGCGATAATTACCGTCAAGACTGTGAGACAACAGCACGGCTTAGCAACGTAGACCGAGAGATGCAAGTGGCAGAAGTGATCCCTAGCAGGCAAGCCAGTAAATGTATAAATTGCTCTCAGATGCACAAGCGCACAAAAATCCACTGCATTATCCACGCATAAGTGACACAGTTTCACTGATATTTGACATTCTAGGCTTTTCTAGCAGATACTAGATGATTACATACATGCATGCTGCGATTAAATACATATATATCCATGAGAAGGACAACGAGACACCTATTTTAACTAGGCAATAACGAAGGCAGGTACTCACGCACTCGTATTACAGCAATAGTTCAAAATAACCATAAAGCATGGGATCGGCTCTGAAAAGATAAAAACACATTTAACCTCAAAGCTGGAACCAAAATATATTCCACAAAAGAGAAACATTTCTACCAAAAGTTATCGCACCAGCGCTCGGATCCTCGAATGTTCAGGCGAAACTCAGCCTGGGAAAATATTTTCGGTATTACGTTCCGATATTCCATTTAAAAGCGGACGATTTAAAACGTGAGCAACGCTTCAGTTTTGCGGCACTAAACAAAATCCAGCAAAACAAAAAAATTATCGCACGCTGCGGGGCTGAAAAGCTAAATCCTGCAACTGACAGGTGAGGCTTTTAAGGAAAAACGTATCAAGGCTACTCTCTCTCATGGAGATAAGCGCTGCGGCATGTATCGGCGCCCCAACTTTTGTGCTGGCGAATTGTTAAAAATATCATTTGATTGCCTTCAATACCGGTAAATTGAACAACCCTTGCCAGTGAAAAGAAATCATGTGGGAAAGAAATTCCCACAATTTGAAATTTTAGGTACATGGCCTGTATATGTGCAACTGGAATTTTAAAAAATCATCACTAATTTTCAATTAATAGGGGTAATAACGCATGAGTCTGCAATAAACAAACGCAACTTTTGATATCCGGGCTTCCTATAATGGTCTCAAACTGGTTTCAAATCGTGCCAATGTGGTGTTATTCCTCGATTTTACCTAACGTATGATATTACACACCTACGTACTCGTATTAGTCGGGGATTTTAGAAGAGAGATGAGAGACGTTCATTGACTGTAAATTTGATGAGCCTTTAATTCAGTTCCGTAAAATGAGAAACCCCTACGGTAGCAGAAATTGAAATTTCTAGGTCTTCATTGATCATTGTCTTCACATGTGACAGTTAAGTAATTCAACTAAATAAAGATCAAGAAACCGCCTGCACATTAACACCACCACAAAATACTTACAATCATTGCAGTGAGAAATCTCGCCAACCGCATGCTACAATCAGAGCAAACGTCAGGTATTGACAACCAGCTAAGGCAAACACAGCAAAACTCACTTGATTCACAGAGTGCATTTGCCAGCGACCCCTCGTATACGAGAGCGCACCCTGCATCATGTAGAGTGCTGCATCATGTAGAGTGCTGCATCATGTAGAGTGCTGCATGATGCAGGGTGCTGCACGTTTTGACCCGTCGAACACATGAACGCATGATGCAGCACTCCGCAGTTTACCTGAGAGCAAGAGGGCTCCATTACACCATTACAGCAGCCAGAAGTAGATCTCAGCAGCCGGTCAGTTGAGAGGTCATCACTGCTTCGCGTAAAGGCCAGTCAACTGGCGAACATCAGGCCAGCCTACTAACACCACAGCGCCAGTCGTGCGCAGTCGACTTGAAACTCACCCAACTACTCGAATACAGACTCATCATTCGAGGTTTTGCCATTGCTTTTACCTCAAAGAAGATGGCTGACTTTCAATGAGACCTTGTAGTGAGTATATTTTGTATTAGAGTCCATCGTAATTATTAAGGCAGCGTGTCTAAAAAGTCTAAAGACTCAAAAATTTATTTATCAGTATGTTACAAGGCACCGCATGCAGCACCAATAAAGCTCGATCCTGCGTAGGGACAGTAAAAGAATAAACGAAATAAATGTCCTTAAAAATTAGTCATAAGAACTACCAAGTGTGATGGTATCAGGGGTGACCTTTTTTTAAATAAACTGCCTGAAATCATTAGCAGTATGAGAATTTTAACTTTTAAAACACAACCCGATGGGAAATCTTATTTCTTGAGAAGATTGTGTCGTATTTTGGACTATTTAAACTATCAGTGGCAATAATGTCAACAATAGTTTGTTTCCAGGAGCGATCGGTGCAGACAGCAAGGTCTGCTAGGTTCGAGAGCAGCCCTATTTTGGGCTTGTGTTGAAAGCAGAGTCCCTCATTACAGAATCGTTTATTGGTGATCAAGTAGACATGCGGGAATCACTCGGCTCCCTACAGGCCGCTTGTCAATGGCAACTAAACACAGCTCGCTCGGCTATGCAATTACCATTGAAGGAGCATCAGCAACTCGCTGGCTTGGCATTGTGCGGTGCCACGTAGAGTGCCGTGTCAGGATTTTAACCTTTGATAAATAGTGGATCAACGCCACCTTTTGCCCTTACAGAGACATAATTGAGTTGAGATCTTTATCGAATCTGTTCTGAGTGGCTCACACTCAATCGATGAATGAACTGTTAATCAAATTAATCGTAAGCCTCACCACAAAAGCGGCTCAGTGCTTGCAGCTCACGAACATGGACTACCTGCTCCCAGGCTTTAAATAGATTCAATGGCCACCGAACAGCAACCCTCCCTCAGTAGGGCTTACTCGGAAGCGATTGTAGGCAGAAACTAAAAGCTTTTGAGAGCGATACCCAGACACTGATGTTGCCTGCTTGGGGCCCTGATGGACCCTGCAGAGCTGCGGCCAGTCTTTGTTGAGGCTGCGAGCTGGCTCAAAATAAGCTTCAGTGCCGTGGTGTTTTAAAGAAACGATGAATTGTAAATTCGATGCCTTAACTTGTACGCCTCATTTACGAAATGCCGAAATAATTTTGAAATACATTTGCTTCCACCCGAAATTTCGAGCACCGTAAGAATTATCCCGTATAATCCATAGCATCTAGTACAGTCGCAGAATACTAATAATCGTTTCTGTCACCATTTCAAGATTTTGACCAACAACTGCTGTAAGGGTAAATGTTATGAAAAACAGTCCTTTTGCGATCTCGTAATATCAATCTTATGTAAGGTCGCAGTTGTAATTCGCTCAAGAAAAAGTTCAGTGAACAATTGAATGACGATATCTTTTAGTCCCTCAGTCTGCATACAAGGCAATCATCACCACGAATAGGGACTAAATATCAATTTGCCGCTCCAATTTCCACGATACCAGCGCGCCACAGGAGGGCAAAGGTTCAATGGACCAGCACCAGGTACATCAATAGAACAGCACCAGGTACANAGGTACATCAATGGACCAGCACCAGGTACATCAATGGACCAGCACTAGGTACACCAATAACGAGCAGGCCTCCTAAAGCCGCGCGCGCGACATGACGAATGGCTGCGAGATCCCAGCGGTTCATCGATGATTTGAACTTCCCTGTAACGAAGTTCGTTAGTTCGACTTTCACATGAAGCAAAATTTATAATTAAGTTCAAATGAAAGAATACTTGATCCTAGGGGGACAGTAGTGGTGTTTTATGACCTCAGTAACTAACAGTACTCACTATTTGAATTCATGGCATTGCTCGACAGAACGGCACCAGCTGCATAAACAAACGTTGATCATGTCGGTCGCAGTTGACGCGATGGATATCTTGACAGACAGGCATCCCAATGATAAAAAGCACATGAGAAGCAGAATGGGTAAGCTGTTCACTTTATTTTGAATGCGTCTGTAGTGTCATTTCACTCGCTCATAACATCACTCATGAAGTATATGTTTAATGAAATTCAGTCCATTTATTTTAAGAATGAGTCGTACGGATTAGAAACTGCACTCATACAATGGCATCTGAAAAGCATCCGCTCTCAATAAGGGAGAGCGCCTTCGAGTTAAATTGCTATCAGTTGCTGAGGATACAGAATATGAATGGGAGATTGTCATAGAAAAGTGAGTGCGGACAAAATGTACGCGCGACTAATTTTCATCGTAGAAATCGAATCCTAAATCCTGAAACACACACTACCCCCCCTTCACCCTGTCCGAAAGTTGATGAGCGTTTGTCAGAAACGGAGAGCGAGTGAATGCAAGAACTGGCCCATGCGGGGGAAGCACGATGGCCACAGACCTAGCAGGCCGTCCAGCGTTACCCAGTCCGCCTGCGACTACTTGATCTGCCTACCCACATCCAGCTCCAAGTCTGCGCTGCAACCCAGCCTGCCCTCAACCTGCCGTCCTGAGAACAGGCTGTCAAGAAGAAGAGGTGAGCTCCTCCCGAAGGTGAGTGCGCCTCCTCTATGAGAGGCGAGTGTAACGGCAAATTAAAATTATGCAAGGGTTTATACGGCTATAGTAATCCTTCATCCATCTCCATACCTCACTTCTACAATGAGGAGAACACCGTCAATTTTTATATTAGAGACAACGTCATTTTGGGCTACGGCAAAGTGGTCGTCACCTACGGTAGTTTTCTCACACAAGGGCTAGAAACGCGAACTCGGTGAGGTGAAATAATCATATTTATAAAGAGAACGCCAACAGCAAGTAACAACAGATCCGTTCCTGTTAGCACGTCCGAAAAAGTATCTAAGACTACAACCCACTGCAATTTTTCTATTTCTCATCAGAGGATTATGTCTAAATTATCAAGAACGTATCAAGGAGACCCATCAACGCGTTTCAATTGGGATCCCTGGCTGTGACGAGCAATAAATTTTCGCGCATCGCAATTCTAAAGACTTACAGCTACGTAAACTCAGCAAACAGTTGTTGAAAACAAACTATAATTTCATCAATTCAGCACATTAATAGGAGGTAAGCGATGGTATGTGTTCCTGACACAATTATGGAAATTTTTCCCGACTCATGCAGTCGCGATGCTCAGGCGAGACCTGGAGCCTCTGTAGCAGCAGCAGCGGAGGCACGATCAGCATCCACGCTGGGGTCGATCCCCAAAGGAGGTGAAGCGATATTATTTAGGGGCGATGGAGGCAGCTGGAAGATATATGGCTAATTCAAATGCAGCCGTGATGTTCTCTTCTTAGATATACTATACCTGCACTAAAATTTCGTGAATGAAATGTATTCAACGCATTTCACATGAAGAACTGAAGATAAGTTCATTAAGGTGTTGATCAATGGAAAAATTTTGTATTTTTAATACAGATCCCTACCTCTTACGTCAGTTCATTTTGAAAGAAAACCTTCCAGCTTAGAAAATGAACCAAGATCCAAATATGCACCAGACATTTCCACCAAAGATAAGACAATATAAAATAAGAATTTTTCTTGTCTATACTGAAATAAGGCATGCCAAACTCGTACAAGCCGATGCAATATTTGCTAAAAGGGTTATACAAGGGTGCTCATCAATTGCACGGATTGAGGAAAAGTTATGGAATAGTGAACGATTTTATTTAAGAGTTATGGAAGCATTATGAGGAAGCTAAAAAATCAACAAGGCTATAGAAGAATTATTGCAGCGTCAAAGATGACACGTATGTAACGGAAGAACTATACGTAGAAAAGTGAACAGTAGCACAAGGGTTGAAGAAGTGTTCCGCAATGGAACAATACATCTTCTGCGTCTGTTCTGTGCTGGGGCGATAGTAACCTTACGCGTGTTTTATTACCCCTACCTGTGTCTACACACTCCCCCACCACCTGTGCCTACACAATCCCCCTCTACCTGTGCCTACACAATCCCCCTCTACCTGTGCCTACACACTCCCCCACCACCTGTAC